>CAJUYG010003471.1:0-21326 GCA_910591675.1 Galerucella calmariensis
AAAAAAAATTGATATCTGATGGTTGCATTTCAAATATTTCATCTGATTCTGACCGGTAAGATATCTATTGTTATATAAAGTCTTGGTTTTGTATTTATTAATTGTTCAGGAATCATGCAGTGTCACCTACTGAAATGGTTTGTATTACTCTGCGTTTTTTGGCTACTGGGAGTTTTCTGCGAGTTGTTGGAAACTTTGTTGGTATAGACAAATCAACAGCAAGCCGAAAAATTTATATGGTTTCAGAAGCTTTGGCTCTATTGGGCTGAGAATTTATAAAAATGCCAAGAAATGAAAATGAATTATGTAGTGTTAGACAAGGTTTTTTCAATATCGCCAAGCTACCGAGATGTATTGGGGCATTGGACTGTACCCATGTAAGAGTACTGTTTCTTGAAGGAGCAGATGCTGAAATCTACAGAAACCGTAAAGGTTTTTTTCTCATTTAATGTACAAGCAATTTGCGATGCCAAACTCAGGATATTCAGGATATTGTATGCCGATGGCCGGGATCTGCTCATGACTCCAATATATTTAGAAATAGCAGAGTCAGAAATGATTTTGAAAATAGAGTATATGGTGACAATTTTCTTGTAGCAGATAGTGGTTATGCCATAAAAAACTACACTATAACTCCTCTCTTGAATCCTCAAACTCCAGCTGAAAATCTATTCAATTAAGCCGAAATTAGGACAAGGAACCCCATGAAGAGAGCATTTGGAGTTTTAAAAAGAAGATTCTTAATTCTTGCCTTAGGAATCCGATTAAAAAAAGAAAAGGTAGAAGCTGTGGTTATGGCATCAGTTATTCTTCACAATATTGCAATATCTATGGGAGATGTGGATCCACCAGATGTGAATGAAGAAATCGTTGCTGCCATTGAATTAACAGAAAATATTAATAACCTTGTGATTAGACATGCACAAGAAGGAATTAATAACAGTGTTCGTTTCACATTAATAAACACTTATTTTCAAAATGTGTTTAGATATCTTTATAAAGTTATTCAGTGTATAAAAAAACTGCCATTTCTATCACTTGATAAGTAAAACAATACCTCAAAACAACTCTAGTATTTATTGAGAAAAAACTACAAACTGAGTATTGCACAAGTAATATAAGTATACTGGGTGTCCTGAAATTTCACGATGCTTGAGTGCACATTTCTTGTACCAAATAAAACCGTGGAGGCAGAGAACTGATGTCCGTAAATGAACCCTTTGCAAAATACAGGGTGTTGAAGTTTAAGAGACAGAATGGTTCAGTATTTTGGAGAATAGGCATATTCGTACCCAATTTTTTATTACCTGATATTAAAACTGACCAAAATATGTTAGATCCAAGCAACAAATCTATATCACTGGATACATTAAAATCTGGATCCGCTAATTTTATGTCTGAAGGAGTTTTCAACATATCTTTATTGAAAGATTTAATCGGTAACTTTCCTGTTATATAAGGTAGAACTAAACAATTGGTCTTAATAGTAAAATCTCCTTGACAAGAGTTTAACGTAACCTTAACTTCATTATTAATCTTTGCCAAAGCCTTTACTACGCCTTTAACTACATGTTCCATCTTTTTGTATTCTAAATCTAACATTTTACATATTCTCTCAGTAATAAAATTACTCTGAGAGCCGCTATCCAATAGTCCGCGACAAACAACTGATTTATTTCCGTTTACGATTCTTATTAAAACCGTCGACAATAAAACCTGCGAAATATCGTAAGACTTGACAGTGTCGACTGTTAGTCGTGACGACGCATGGCAAGTTAAGTTCTCCCCATCTTGTATTGGATTTCCATCATCCTTTGCCTTTTCTACACTATTTTCGTGGAAATCATTTTGATCGATTGTTAGTTGAGGTGGGCTATTTGTACTGGTGGTAGACGTTTAATGCATTTTTGCAGTTTACATTTCCATGTTGGATGTGAATCCCTTAAACAATTCAAACATAAATCAAGCCTTTTTGCAGCCGAAATTCTGTCGTTAACATTCAATTTTAAAAAGGCATCACATTTATAAATTGGATGCTCTTTTTGACAAAAGTAACATTTAACATTTGAACGTCCTTCAAAAGACGCAAAACTACGGCTATTAATATTTCGAACCTTTGTTTTATTATTGAAATTTCTATCACTTGTGGTTATTTGCAGCTTTTCTAACATTTCGCTTTCTTTAAGGAACTTATTTAGATCCGTCATGTTTGGTGAATCATTTTCATGTTTAAAACATTCCCACTCCCTTCTTGTGGTAGAATCAAATTTGGAACACATTAGTGATGAGCGAGACTGGTCTTGGTCTTGCAGAAAATGCAAGACCAAGACCAAGACCAAGACTAGCTTCAGGCTGCAAGACCAAGACCAAGACCGAGCAGTGTAAGACTTATGCAAGACCAAGACTTATGCAAGACCAAGACTAAGGGCCGGTTTATTCATCTGTCCAGTAAAGTATCCGTTAGTTATTTGTTCACTAAACTTAAAGGTCACCCGTAAGCAGTTTGTGTTTATTCAGCGTATTTTATTCGTTCATTACTTACTGAACAGGAGATTAGGCAACAGTGTATTTTTTGTGGTTTGTGCGACTTTTGTGATTCTACTAGTAGATCTATAGTTTTTATTTTTGTCAGATGACATTATTGTGACATTATACTGTGCAGTGTGCATTTTGTTTGGTTTTTCCGAGATTTTGGTTGTTGAAAGGAGATTGTTTTTAAACGCTTTTTTTATTATGTCGAAAACAGGTATATAACTGGCCTGTTGGCTCTGCCAGTGCCAAAAAAGAAGAAAGAAAGGAAAGAAAAAAAAACAGGTACGTTTCTTAGGAAAATATTTCAATTTTGATACTTATTACATTATCTTTTAGAAAATAAAAGAAGTCGTTCGACGAATTTTTCTTTAACAGGAACCGAATGCCTCATAGGGGAAGTATTTAAACGTGTTGAGGTGGTAGAAAATAAAAGGACAGATGCTATTACTTGGAAGCAAAAGGAAGCAGCTTGGGAAGGTCTTGCCAAGACTTTTAACACTCTTACTGCTGGCAACAGATGTGTGAAAGTGTTGAAAACCAAATATGATGCTATAAAAAGAAGCATCAAGCGAAAACACAATAAAGCTAGAGCTGAACAGTTTAAAACTGGAGGTGGCTCGGCGGAAACAATTTATTACACTCCATGGGAGGAAAAACTTCTGCAAATGATATCACTGAGTGTGGAGGGCCTTTCATCGAGGCACGATTCTGACCAAGGTATATTTGAAAATATTTCTTTATCTGCTTTTGTTGATTATTTATTTTATTTTAGTTAAAAGTAATGCAACAGTTGTGATGCCACAAGAAAACATTAACATTACTTTTGTTGAAAATTTTGATGAAGAGGACGTCATGTCAGACTTCATTGAAGTGTTGCCAGAGGTGATTGGGGCGAAGCCAGAGGCAAACGTAGCAAGGCCTGATGACAACGTAGCAAGGTCTGATTCAATCGTGCCAAGGCCTGAGTCAAAGAAACCGAGGCTAGAAAATGGTGAAGCAACATCAGCACCCGTTTTACAGGAACAGATTAATACAGGTAATTTGAGATGTTCTTTCGTCACTCAGATATATCCTTAATCACATATCAAAATATGTTGTAAAATAAAATTGTTTTCAGATTCTATTACTTGGGATTCCTGGACCCCTTCCAATTTGAAAACACCCAGGAATGAAAAATTAAAAACGCCTTCTGGAGGAAGAAGAACATTTGAGGCTTCTCGCCTAGAATCCTCTCGGAGAGAGTTAATAGAACTGCAAAAATTAATTGCAAGAGAAGAAATAGAAAAAATAGACCTGCAATTAGAATGCACAAGGAAAGAAGATGCTAGGAAGGAAGAGGAGCATAAATTGAGGAAAAAAATCTTGGAAGAAGAACTAAACGTAATAAAATTAAAATCTGAAACAGAGTTAAATAATTGATATTTACTTTAAATAAATAAAAATAGTATTTTTGAACGAAAAACAAAAAATGTTTTATTTACAAGTTTCTAAAGTAGTTTAAAAAATCTGCACGATGGAAATTATTATTATTATCAATATTAACAATAATTTCCTCTAATTCTACCACATTTTCGTTTCCCAGTAGTGCTTCATCCTCTTTAATAATATTGTTTCGTGCAATAAGACCGCTGTGGCCACTATTATGTCAAGTACCATTGGTATCCTACACCTCAAGCCAATCGAAAGAGAAGGGAAGCGCCGCTTCCAGATGTCGAATGTTCTTTCTATTGTATCTCTGGTTCTAATTTGAGCCTCATTAAAAAGATTTTCCACTTCCTTTTGAGGATTTAGAATAGGTGTAATCATGTAATGTCTTAGTGGATATGCACTATCACCCAATAATACACCATTTCTAAATTCGTTTCCTTCAAAGCGTAGCTTAATATTGGAATAATCAAAAATATTGGCATCATGGGAAGAGCCAGGCCATCGAGCAACTATATCTCGAATCTTGTAATTGGCATCACACACACACTGCACATTTAATTTCTATTCCTAAAAACTTCGGCATTTGGACCCCCTAAAAGAAACCAATATATTACTGATTTTATTTAAGTACCTTGTTCAAACGTACCAGGGCTTTGAATTTTTATATGTGTGCAATCTATCGCACCAATAAATCTAGGAAAACGTGCTATCTCCTGAAATTGTACTTGTTCACGGGTCTTTTCTTCCTGTGTAGAAGGCATACAAATAAATTGTTGTCCTAAACTGGCTAGTTCAGAGGTAACCCTATGAATTATTTTGGCAGCAGTTGACTTATGAATATTTCCAAAATCTCCAATAGATATATAAACCTGTTGCATAAAACCTGAGAGTTAACAAAAGCTGTTGCAGTGGCGGAATCGGATTGTTTCTAAAAAATTTCATTGTTATCGAAATGATTTTTTAACATAGTTTACAATAAAATACCTTTCAGATTGGTGGAAAAGTCTTTGTTCTATGAAGGCTAAAGTTTCTACAACCGAATTTTTTGTTAAACGAAATCTATGAAAAAATTCAAGATCATCCCAACAGTTTAAATTGTCCCATTGGTGAAATCTGTTTTGGCTATTATAAGGTCGGTGATCGTTAATCTCGTCAAGAAAAAGATTTATGTCGTCTATAACATCCATTTTAAAAATTAAGTAAAAACACAATGACACAAAACTCGCGGAAAACAATTTTAGGTTAGGAACTCTTCTTTAATTCCTTAGTGACAGGTCCAAGTGATTTGTGAGTTAAAGTCTTCAGTAACTTTTACTTACTGAAAAGTTGGCGCTACTAGATGATGAATAAACCCTTACGGACGACAATCCTCTCAGTAACGCTACGGAACACTTTAATGAAAGGTGAATAAACCCGGCCTAAGCCTGCAAGAGTCTTGCGGTCTTGCGTTTTTTAAACATTTTAACCGAAAAATAAAGATGAGCAGATCATTTTAACCCTTTAACGCTCTCTGGTATGACTCCTATACCAGCAAATTATAGGAGAGTTCCAAATAACCTGTTACTTCATTTACTTCAAAATACTCTATATTTAGTTAATTGGTCCTATCTCTATCATAGAGTAAAGTGTTAACTGACATAAATTTGGTTTGAACCGGATATTTGCAGATATTGGTATTACACTTCTACCATTTGGGCATTCAGCGGAAATTTTTGTTTGCTAAACATACAATCCAATAGTTTTTTTGTTATATTGTTTTTTTTTAGCATAAGTTCATCGATTAAAAACATGTAAGTATTTCAGTATAATATCTATTTATTCTATATTTATTGTTATTGAATGTAAATTACTTCAAATAATACCTATTATTGCTACAAAGGTTTTGGAAAATAAAGATAATGATTTCTTGACAAAAATAGTTATTTGTATACTAAGGCCGCAAAATGCTTTTTCGCGTTCCGAGATAGAGATTATCGCCGAGGCCGCTCCGGCCGAGGCAAGATAATCTCGAGGTCGCGAAAACATTTCGCGGCCATAGTATACACAATATTTTTCGTGCAACCGTGAAAATTACATAATTTCAATAAACATTATGTCTCTTTAGAAAAGACAGCGTTTCAACGCGAATAGAGAAAATTACACCTCAATATCACAATGTTTCTATGGAGATGAAATATTTAGCAATACAAATCAATTTGACATTTCTCGTGAAGTCGTGAAGATGTCCGATAGCGATAGTGATATTTCAGTTACTTGCACTCCTCCTGAGCTGAGAGATCTCATAGACTCAGCACTTTCTGATTTGATACCCGAAAAATCTAAACGGAAATATGAAAAATGTTACAGCAACTTCAAAGATTGGTGTGTCAACCAAAATGTCAAGACGGTGCCAGAAAACATATTATTAGGATATTTGATGCAGCGATCAAAAGTTGTGAAGAGTTCAACTTTATGGAGCATTTATTCTATGTTAAAGACTATGCTTAACGTACGAGAAGGAATTGACGTAAAGAAGTTTTTAAAATTGGTACCATTCCTCAAGAAAAAGTCAGTAGGTTATCGAGCAAAGAAATCAAAAGTTTTTACGCATGAGCAAATTGATTCATTCCTCAAACAAGCTAGTGATGCAAATCATCTACTGTGGAAGGTATATAAATATGGAAAAAAAGTGAAGTTTTGATAATGGGAATATCAGGAGCATTGCGACGAGATGAATTAGTGAGAATGACCCTAGAAGATATTCAGGAAGACAAAACTGTATTGATAGTAACTGTTTCGTCGTCTATTTCTGAGATATAAAAATGGAAAGTGCTCGGCACAGGTTGTTGGAGTGCATACGATTGGAAAAATACCTAATATGATTGCAAAATATCTCGGCTTACCAAATAGTGAGGCATAAACAGGCCACAGTTTCAGAAGAAGTTCCGCTACGCTGCTTGCCAATACAGGTGCTGATATATCAGTTCTTAAACGCCACGGTGGATGGAAGTCCACTACTGTAGCGGAAGGATATGTCGAGGATTCCATCCATAATAAGAACAAAATTTCCGATGCAATTTCTGGCACTGTAGCATCTAGTTCAAATGTAGTCAATCGCAAAATGTTAATGTCCAAAGAAAATAATACGTTTTTGTCTAATGTAAATAATGATTGTTCAGAAACAATAGATTTAGTTGCTTCATCTTCAGGGATGAATATCAGTAATAATATAAACAGTACAATCAATGTTAATATTACAATGTAAATATTTGTATGTATATCAAAAATAAAGTATGTTTCTGTTGTGAATTTGGAAATAGTTTTTGGTTCGAAATACATTGTTATTGTCATATTTCAGAAATATCAAATGCTGTAGTGGCGTTCAGTTTGCCGGCAGTCACTATGGGAACGGCCGTAAAAATTTTTATCGGCCGTCACTCTGGGTAACGGCCGCAAAATATCATTTTGCGGCCTCTGTTGCGGCTGCAAAATGCTTGTTTTGCGTCCGGTTGCACGAAAAAGTACTTTTATGATAATGCAAAAATCTTTGATACTTTTACAAAAATATTAACTTTTCATGGGGGGATTTTGTTACTTATGCATTTATTCACAACTATTCTCAGTTTCAAGTCCAAATCATCTTGCGCCGGGAAAATATTTTGATTTATACGAGGTGATGTTATGAAATTCAGCAATTTACATTTAGTTCTTCCATAAAGAATTTTTATTTTATTTTTAATTTTGAACGGTTATGCTGTAGGTACACTAATTGATTTTTCATGAAATATAAAAAATACAGAAAAAGGAATTCTAAAGAGTTTGTCTTGTTTATTAGACTAAGTATGGATTCCAATAGCCGATATTGGAAGCAACCACTTAGTGAGGCACAATTATCTGCTGAGGCAGAGTTGCTTGATTTAGAAATTACGGAAGAACAAGCCGAAAACTCTGATGTAAATGGGGATTCAGATGCAGAAGACAATTTACTTGGTGAAACTGGAACTTCAGGTTCTACAAGGGCATCTTGTTCATCCGAAAGTCATTCTGGATTAGCAACTTGTTCGTCAGGACTCTCGACACCAACACCCCAATCTTCAAGGAAAAGGAAAAAAATTAGATCGACATGTTTTATTGCCACCTGAAGATGATTTTGACGATTACGATTCCGATGACTCAATCACAGACAAAACGTATGAGCCCGGAGATCCACGATTATTCCAAGTTCTACAAAATAGCGACAGTGAGGAAGAACAAGAAATTCAAGTAGCCCCTACTGACGATTTCGCCACCTGGAAAAAAATACCCGTTACTCCACAAAAATATATTGACTTTACCTTCGTTGATGAAATGGGACCAAAAGTTCAGGTAAATAGGTCTTTTTATATATCTATTTATCTATCAAATATTATTGTTCTTTTAGGTAGATTCAGAGGAGCCGATACATTTTTTTGAAATATTTTTCCCCAAGAAATTTCTTGGATAGTATTGTTCAACAATCTAATCTGTATGCTATACAAAATCACAAAAGACTAGATCTTTCGGTGGAAGAACTTAGGGCATTTATAGGCGTTTTGATAATAATGGGCTTCAATTATTTGCCACAAATGAGAAAATACTGGTCCAGAAGTCAAAATTTTCACAATAAACGCATCTCCAATGTTTTCCCAGTGAAACGATTTTTAAAAATTCTACGATTTTTGCATGTCAATGATAATAATCAAATGCCAGGTCCCCCTCAGGTCCTTGGCGCATTTGAGAACCTTAGTCATTTACCACAGAAAACTACTTCGCGGAGGTGTCAACAGTGTTCCAAACGAGGCTTACAGAAAAGAAGCAACGTTATGTGTATAGGCTATGAAGTGGCCTTATGTATAGAGTGCTTTGTACCCTATCATACAAATTAAGTTTGATTTATCTTATGTAATAAATTTTTTATCTAATAAAGTATTTTATTTTTTGTGCACATTGTGTATTTAGATGAAATATATGTATACATTCCAATAATTACCTTCCAAATGCACGTAATTATATATTTTTTTCGGTGGTATATGGGGTTTACCAGAGAACATTTATAACTTATTTCGTCTTGAATGTTCACTGGTGAAACGGTTTACCGGATTAAAAAAAAGGTCAAAAATCGATTTTTCCAAAAAAAGTAGTATATCTAGTTTTCCAACATCATTTCAGATAGTTTAAGTCAAATTTGGAATTAATTGTTCCACTGAATAATTTTGCGCGTTAAAGGGTTAAACCCTACCCCTCCCCAACATATACTGACCACAACTGCTTGTTTTAACGAAGTATTTTCTTCATATACAGGGTGTTCCCGCTCAACTGATCAAAATTTATAGGGTATATTAATAAAACCTAGAGAAGTAGTTTGAGATAGGACACCTATGTCTGGAAGTGTGCCGTTTCTAAAATACAGGGTGTTGAAATTTTACAACAAAAATCTGTACCAACAGGTGTGAAAAATATGTCAAAATGCATTGAAAACACAAAGTATTGGCCTTAAAAATGATAATAAAATGTATTAAATCATTTTATTAATATTGCAAGAGGAAAATCGGGTGTTTCAAAAACTAAAAATTTCAATAACTTAAAACTTAAAAAAAACACCTATTTTTTTTTTAATCACCAACACTAGAAATAATTTTGGTTCATTTCAAATCCCAGCTAATAGGCCTGCAAAGAAAGAATAATTTTTTATAGTGGGACTTAAAATTCAGTGACTTTAATATACATAAATTTTTTCAAACTTATAAATAAGATTATAAATTGTTATATTTTTACGTCTTTACATCATTGATACATTATAAAACTATATTCTAAAAAAATTGTCAAAATGAATAAAAAAAATTTTGTACTTGATTTATCGCTACAATTAAATATAAAGTCTGAGTCTTGGTGCAAGACCAAGACTGGACCCTGCAAGACCAAGACCAAGACCAAGACCGCTTATTTGACTGCAAGACCAAGACCAAGACCTTGTATGCAAGAACAAGACCAAGACTAACCGGGTCTTGGTCTTGGTCTTGCATTTGCTCATCACTAGAACACATTATAAATATAATTATACTATCCGAACTTTGTGTATCTAAACCTAGACTATTTAATAAGCGTAAGTGTTTTGTGACGTTATCAAATAAGTTTCTTAATTCAGAATATGATTCGTGATTAATACTAGGGTGGTCAAAGATTGCCTTTAAATGATTACCTATGTATAATTAATTTTTTATTCTCGTAGCGCTTTGCCAACATTTGTCAAGCTATTTTGTAATTAGCTGACGAAAACTCTATAGATTTTATTATTTGTTAAGCATCCATTTCAAGGAATGATATTGAATAATAAAACCGTTGAACATGTACGGCTAATAGTCAGTGACACAATTTTTTTTAAACATTTCAGTTTTCACCCCGCTCTAGCTCAGATACAAGTTCAATCAAAATGTTAATACCCGTCTCATTGTTTTGTACCTACATATAATTGATAGGTAAAATTGAATCATACGTGATGTTTTATTCATGAAATCCTGGTATTATTGAAGTTATCTACAATCCACATCTCAATAGCATTTTTCAGATGATGTAGCAATATTTTGTTATGCGTTTTTATTATTAACAATATGTTACAATCAAATGTACAATTTTGACAATTAGTGATGTTCCATGGTACCAAATAATAGTTCTACAAATATTAAATGTAAAATTTAAACGGAATTTTTTTCATATTGTAAATTGAATTAACCTAGGTACCTAGGTATCCTTCTCATTTGCTGTAAATAAAAATAAGCAACGTCAACTTTCTACCTCCAACTTAAATTTGGAAGCACAGTAAAAGCCGCCTACCAAAAAGTATAATGGTAGAAAGTTTTTTCTATGAAGATCTGGAAAATGGTCAAAGTGATTCGATAAATGTATAAAAGTTCTAAACATTGAAAAATCTGTTTTTAATCTATACCATTGTATTGCATTTCTTCTTGGGATACAAGACCCAGTCAACTAATGAATAATAATATATTTTCATAAATAAAAATTCGTGATATTGGTCAAATCCCAAATAATAATTCTCTAGCTTCTCTAAATACAGGGTAGGTACCCACCCACCTATGTTCATAGAAATTTATTTTATAATACTCATAATATTAATTTCAACTCAACCATTTTCTGATTCGGAAGGTTTTGTGCATTACTTTTAATTTGAGTCAAATGGGGTTAAGTGAATCGGGTAGTGTAAAGTGAATCAATCGGTGTATTTTGGATATTTTCGGTTGTGGTCGGTGTAGTAAGTCGTTCCCAGTGGATTTAACTGCAGTATGCTATTGTTGATTGTAGAGAAAACATATAGAACGTGTTGAATGCTGCGCGGAATTTATGAAACACTTTGTGAAACACGTTAAACCCAGCGATACCAATAAAGTTTTAGTTTTAGTGGACAATCACTCTTCACATGTATCCATTTCCTTGATAGATTATTGCAGAGCTAATTTTATTACATTATTGTCGTTTCCCCCACACACCTCCCACCGACTCCAACCACTAGATCGAGGAGTATATGGTCCTTTTAAGAAGTATTTTAATAACTCTGCAGATCAATGGATGAAGAATAACCGCATGACCATCTATGATTTACCTTCAATTGTTAGAGCATCACTTCCTTTAGCTACTACGCCATCAAATATTCTAGCTGGTTTCTCTTGCACCGGCATTTGGCCTTTTAATCGTGAAATATTCCAAGATTGTGATTTTCTACCATCTACAGTAACCGATAGACCACTAGATAACGAGCATGAATACCAAATAAAATCACCAACAGTAGTTGAACCTGCCAACTTAAATGAAAGTCAACCAGGACCATCGACAGCCAGAGACACTACTCCTTCGCCTCGACCAGGACCATCGACAGCTAGAGACACTACTCCTTCGCCTCAACCAGGAGAATCGACGGCCACGGACATTACTCCATCACAATCACAACCGACAGCATTCATTACACCTGATATTCTGAAACCATTACCTAAAGCAGATGTCTCTAAATCCAGGAAAGGGGGACGAAGGAAACTTAAAACTGCAATATTGACCGATACTCCAGAGAAGATCTTAATTGAAGAACTACATTTCAAGAAAAAAGTTCCAGTAAAACGCAAAATTGGACAAAAGGACACAAAAAACTCCGCAGGTTTCAAAGTTACAGTTTCAAAAGTTACGGGCAAACGAGTGAAAAAAGTTTAAAAAAAGCCATTAGAAAATTATTCTTCGGATGATGATGAGAGTTTCTGCTTAGTGTGTTCTGGACCGTATTGTGCGAGCACCGAGGATTGGATACAATGCAGAACATGTAAAGAATGGGCACATTTAAACTGCACAAACAAAAGCCTATTTTACGTTTGCATAAACTGTATTTCTGATGACGAATAACAAAACCAAAATTTTTATTATTGTTTAAAAATGTAGCTGATTTTGTTATTATTATCTCGCTTTGAAATAAAATATAAACGTTTTTGTATTGTATATAAAAAATAAATTGATTTTCAATTCGACTGTTTTTTTATGCAGCTTTCTTAACTTCTTGCATCATTGTAGATATGGTCGTTACAATTAACACCGCCCTTGTTACTATTGACACCAGATTGGTGGCAGTTGTAACAGTTGTCGAAGTGTACTAACAAGTCGTCTAGTTTTGTAATAGCAGAATTATCATGAGATTAAATTCCGAAAAACTAAACTCAACTTAGTACACATTCTGAAAAAAGTAAATTCAACTTTTCAAAAAGTAAGGTTAACTAAAGAAAAATGGAAATGTAAATTTTGTTACAATTGACACCGGTCTCCCCTAGATATAACTTTTTGCGATGGGTGGGGGGAGGAAATTTTTTTATAAATCTAGATTTAGGTTTTTGCAATCGTCATTCTTTTGTTTCAGCATGCCTAGAGTTTATAAGAAAAAGCTTGGTGCACACGGAAAATGCAATTATAATTCAGAGTTTGTGCAACGAGATGTAGCCGCCGTGCGTATTGGCAGGATGTCTATGCGCCAGGCTTCGGTGCAATACGGGGTTCCGTTCTCGACGGTTCAGAGGAGGGTGCGAGGAACACATTCCCTGAAATATGGTCGTCAACCTGTTTTGTCAGAAGAAGAAGAGGCTCATATCGTTGAAGCGTGTAATATCTGCGCCGAATGGGGATTACCTTTAAGATCAACAGATATCAGTATTATTGTGCAACAATATCTGATTACGCAGGGCCGCACTACCAGATTTAATGAAAATAAACCAGGCAATGACTGGTTTAAGTGCTTTATGAGAAGAAATCCTGCGCTAACATTAAAATTAGCTGAAAATACCAAACGAGCCAGAGCAGGACTAAGTTATGACATGATTGAAGAATATTTTCAAAATTTGAAAGAAACGTTGAAAGATGTCCCTCCTGCTCATATCGTTAATTATGATGGAACAAATTTTGGGGACGACCCAGGAGCGGTTAAAGTCGTGACAAAAAGGGGATCCAAACACACATTCAGAACCATTGATACTTCTAAAAGCAGTACGACTGTTATGTTTGCCATAGCAGGATGGGGCCTTACTACCACCATATGTGGTATACAAGGCGAAACACATGTACGGGGGATGAACTGAAAATGGCGTAAAAGGAGCGAGGTATAATCGAAGTGTTAGCGGCTGGTTCGATTCTGACCTTTTTGATGACTGGTTCAGCAGTATCGCAATACCGTACTTCCGAAAATTGACGGGTCCGGAGGTGCTGTTGGGAGACAACTTGAACAGTCATCTCACAGTAAGTGTCGTCCAGAAATGTGAAGCCAATAACATTAGATTCGTTCTCCTTCCCCCTAATGCCACACATTTGTTACAACCGCTAGATGTAGCCTACTTCAGGCAATTAAAACGTGCTTGGAAACAAAATCTGGAGCAATGGAAACAAAAAAATCGAGGAGTTCTTCCTAAAACAATATTTCCGCAGCACCTCAAAAAAACTATCGACACCATTGGAATACGATCAGCAGAAAACTGTATAGCTGGTTTTGAAGCTTGTGGGATAATTCCCTTTAATCCCAAAAGTGTTCTTTCTAAAAATTCCACGGAACGTTCAACCCGATGGAACACAAGAGCGAGCGTGGAGCCAAGCAATTATTGATCACCTCGAGCAATTAAAAACGGGGCCTGGAGGCAGTGCACTGCTAAGAAGAGGCAAAAAGGTGAACATATCACCTGGAAAAAGCATTGTCACTGCTGATTTGATTATCAACTCTATTACTGATGAGGAGCCAAAAAAGCGTTCAGAAAAAAAGGCAACTGAACATTTTTCATCAAGCGAAGGTGAGCAAGGAATCGTATAAAATGTGAACGACAGCGAAGAAGAAAATATAGAACCATTGTACTCCTTGAGTACAAATAGCGAGGAGATAAAAATTGGAGATTATATAGTGGCTAAATTTCCCACCCCAAAAAGAGACCGACATTTTATTGGGAAAGTGGAATCGATTGCAGACGAAATAACAATAAATGTTCTCCGGAAAAAAGGCCTAGAGAAAGGATATTTTGTTTATCCGGATATTCCGGATTTGTCAGTGATAAGCAAATCTCAGTTTATACGTAAAGTTACCTTAAAATTTGTAAAAAGAGTCACTCATGTATTTAAGTTGAGACCCAGTGAGTTCCAATTGTTAGAATAGCCAAAACAAATATTTTTTACGTTTCACTTGTTTTCCAATGTTTTATTCTTATTTTATTTATTCATTTGTATTTCTTCTGTGTTGTTTTATAATTATTTTATAAGGTTTCACATGTGTTTTAGTATTGTTTTTTCAATTTGAAGAATGTTACGTTTTGTTTTGTTTTCTATATTGTGATAATATATGAAATAAATGTTGAGTTTGTCTATTTTCAGTGTTTTTTTTGCTCGTATTTTTATCTTGTACTCATTTTTCTTTTTTAAAAACATTAGTAACGATCCACTTTGCCCCAAGTGCTTTAAAAGTAAATCAATCGTTCAGTTTAATACCCGATTCACTTTACCCCATAGTGGTGGGTGAAGTGAATCACACTTTGGAGAAAAATAAATGGGCCGCCACTGGTGGTAAGACATTTATAAATATAAAATATAATTGACAAGGACGTAAAGAATTTTGAATAATTTTTGCGGAATTTTCCTGTTAATGGAAAAAAGTTATTGCAAAATAACTTCATTTTTTGAATCACTCAACCCCGTTTGACCCTATTAAAAGTCCATTCAACTGAATAGCCGTTAAGATTATATGGATTTTATGCAAACAACCTCTATTTATGGTAAGGGTCAATAAATTTGCTGTGAATCGCTCCAACATATGTGGCTCCAACTTTACATCATAATTTAATATTCTTAATAAAATGCATGTATTGTGCGCAATCTATTACAATAGATATGAAGCAGAAACTAATCACGTGACCATATTTTCAAATCTCCCATTAGACGTGCACATCTTGTTAGGTTACTTATCTCTGGTACATATCATAACTAAGTTAAAAACCCGTTTTTTAAAAGTAGACTCCGACTTAAAGATAGGTAACTTTACAGCTAGTTTCGCATGTTTAGAGAGTTTGATACAAACCAAGGGTGAAGACAAGCATTTTTTTTAAAGTCACTTAAGCTTAGAGGATAAAATGAATTTTGAAAGCGGTGAAAATATGTGCTCTAATGAAGTTCTGGATTATTTAAAAACGATCCCTGAGAGCTATGGTACCTACATTTATTTGAAGTGGTTGAACCTCGTAATTTCTTCATTAATTGAATAAAACCGTTCTTCTTTACTGGCGGAACTGGATTGAACATCATGTATACACTCTGCAGGGGAATTTCATCATTTTAAATGCATACACTTGCATTGAAATAAACGGACATATGTTGTTAAAACTAATTAGAATATTTCAGACAGATGAAAACCTCAATGTTAACCTTTTTATACCTTGGATTCTTAGCAGCCAGCCCTGCGAGTTTTTGTTTGGAGCTGCTAGATAAATGACGTCTACATTTTCGACTCAAATAAATGTTTATATTAAAGATTTCATTTCACGCATTGATAGAATTTCTTATGTAAATAAAGTCCTAACTGATCTCAAAGAAAAAATTTGTGTTTCCCAGGAAAACAAAAATGCTGAACAAAAATTATTGGTATCAAATCAGGAACTTGAGGGAGAACTGCTAAATTTTGACCTTGATTTTATTATTGAAAATGCGATAAATGACGCTTATAGGAACTTAGTCTCGCTAGGAATAATCTGCAGTAAAGAAGCTGAATACAAACTAGATATCAAACTTCCAGCTGAAAATCCGCCTTCCGACTTTCAGCAATTTTCAAAATGAACTTGAGGATGAACTAGACGATGAGTTTGAAGTTAACCTTTTTCTTCAAATCCAACTCTACTCTCCTGTTTTATAAATCAACAACCTCCGTTGCTATGTCATATTTCCAAAGCACTTGATTTTTCTTCATAATTACTTCTTGAACTAAAAGCAATGTTCAATTTTTAAGAAGAACAAAACAAACAAGGCAAGGTGAATTTAATTTCAATTCCAGTTTAAAGTGTGATTTGCTACTCACAGATGATTTGAAATTCAAGCCATCTGACCAGAACTGTTCTGCCTCCTTGAATTTTTCGATGTGTTCATGGCAAATGGAAATTTGTTGACTATGGACTCATATTCATTATGAGAATCAACCATTTTCATTTTCTGTACTCCTTCAGAGATCATATGTAATAACATATCAATAACATCTATCTGTGATCATGTTGGTCAGAATATTCTGTTTTCTGATAAGTGTTTTAACATTCTCTGGAATATTATTCTCTGAAAAACTTGCTAAAAGTCTTCCCAACTGTTCATTTCTGGAAAAATATTTATAACATCCAGTTCTCATCAACATTTTGAGAGTATTATCAATTTTATGTATAGGGCAACAAATACATTTGTCAGCGCTGTTATTATTTGAACTAACGGATGGAATTTCAGATTCATTGTTCAGCATTTCTCTACTAGAGTTTGTAAGTAAAGCCTCTCTTCCATGAACTGAAAGAGAATCATCAGTAGATACCTATTAAATTATGAATTATCTAAAAGTATACCTTTCTTGGATGGCACTGCAGAGAAAACATCTTCATGCATTTTTTCTGTTGTATTCATGAGTAGGGTATTATTTTTATTACCTAAAAAGAGTTAAGTCATCGAGAATGATTTTTGCAAATAACATACAAACCTTTGGTGGATTCATGGACACTTGAAAGTGATTGTGAATGTCTCTGAAATTTTTTGCGCGATTCTTCATCAGAGGTGGATCATGATGACAGAATTTTTTTCACGGATACTCCTACTTTGTCTTTATTGAGATCACTTTCATACTCAGCTATTTTACAATGCTTCCTGGCATCTAAATAGGAGTCTAAAATAACCAAAATCAAACATGAAATTAACACCAATATCTCAAATGCTTCCTACAATAATTAAATTATGAATATTCTTACCATAAGTTCCATTGCGAAAAAATGATACAGGATGTAGTGGCCAACAAGTATTGGGTACTTCCTGCTTTTTATAGCTGCAGTGACTTTTTCTTCAGTGAGTGGAGGCCAGTAGCAACTGTTCCCAAATATCCATGAGGATGGTATTGCTTCAACAGACTCTTCTGTGATGAATCTCACCACAGTCCAGACAATAAGACCCATACATTATTGAATAACTATTACTAACATATACCCTTATACCCTTAGGTGTCGGGTTTGCATTTTATTCTCGTATATACATTTTTTCCATTCTTTCCTGTTTCTTGCCAATGATCTTCTTTCATTCATCTCTGCATCTTGTTTTCCTGTCTAGTCAAAAGTATTTGAATTATTTTACTTGTTCTATTTGTACATTATCCATTTTAATTTCTGTGTTGATCTTCTGCACGCGTACTCTGTAACTTGATAGAAGTAGAAATAGAAAAGAAATAGCAAAGAAAAGAAATTTCTTTCTATCGACAAATGCTACTCTCTATGACTTTTTCCTGTAAACTTCGGGCGAGCTCGGGTAGAAAGAAACGAGTACTATCTAACTTGAAAACATTTTCTGATTTTTATATTCTGTGATGCTTTTGACATTTAGTTGCCAGTAATATCAATTATTATTTCCATTTCTGAGTTTTGTTTCGATGTCTTTCCATCCTGCCATTCTGTTTAATTTTTTACCAATCTAAACCAAGAGGATTTATTTGTCTCATTAATAAGTATTATTGAATTATTTGAATGTTGTACTCCCTGGCTGCGATGGGTAATCACTTGCTATGAATAGCGAGGGTCGTCGGTTCAATTCCTACCAAAATCGTTTTACTTTTTTTTATGTTTTTACTTTTTACACTAATTATATAATAAAATGATAGGTAAGTCAAGCAGAAAAGTAATCTCAAAAAGGCGAAGTAGACAAAAAAATCTATTACCTAAGTTCATTTAATCATATTATAATATTATACCACCCATTTATTAAAAAAAAATACCTATTCATGTTCAATTAAAAATAAACAATATTCATAATTTAATTATAATCAATAGTCAACATAAACAATGACAAAAAGGGATAAGTATGTATATAAAAACAGATAGAAAGACCTTTGTAGCCGTTTCTATTTCTATCTGCCGAATATTCACACGGAATTACTCGAAAGTCTCCGAATACACATACAGAGTAACTTTACAAGAAATTTCCTAGCATAGAAAGAAATTTCCTTTCTATTCTGTTACAGAGTTCACGCTCTGATTTCCTATTACAAGTATTTTGGTTTTATAATGTGTTGATGTTCATGCCTTCTCCTTCCATAACATCTTTCCATATGTTCAGGTTTTCTTGTAATCAGTTTTTACTTCCTGCCATTAGCACCACATCATCTGCAAAAACTCATTCGGCTATCTCTACTCTTTCTAAATTTTTATACCCAACGAACATTTTCTTCACTTTCTGTTCACATTTTTTAATATTACTGTCCATATGTATATTGAACCTGAACCGATGTCAACAACGTCGCAGAACTTTACCAAAGTAAATAGAAACCCTATCAATAATAATAGATTTTTTCAATTGAACCCAAATTCTAGACCGAAATTTTTTTCCTACGAACTATATGTGAACCAGTGTAGTAATTCAGGTCATGATTCTAATCAATATAATGAATATAACGAAACAGAATTTGACAATACCGAAAATTTTCAGATGGCGGGACCATCCCAAAAGAAGACGTAGTAAAAATAAACGCGTTTTCTGTCAATCCCTTACCATACATAGAAATTAAAAATCCCAACGTTGAATTATTAATCGATACCGGTAGTTCTAGATCAATAATGAAACTGTCTATAATTGAGAAATATTTTCCAAGTACATTTTACATGTACCTGAATTAAAATGTAAAAATTACTATATTTATTTTATACTATACGACTTTCACGATTATTTCGATGTAATCTTAGGTATTAAAGATTTAATAGGTATGAATTTGAACATTAATCTACAAAATCAACAATTAGTTGGACCTGATATAAAATTACCATTTAAATTTAGACAAGCACTTTCAATAGACCCGGGATAAAAATGTATAAAAAACTACCGGTAGATATCAATGATATTATTGTAGATGCTCAAAACATAGAGAACATATTTATACCATAAATGTTAAGTACGGCAAAAGATGAGTTTGCACCTATTGAAGTTCAAAATCATACAAATAAATCAATAACTATAACACTAATTGAACCAATTCAAGTCACTTTGTTCCAAAATTCACAATACGAAATATTTAAAATCGAGAGTTTTATAACGAAAATAATTTGGTGAAATCTAACGATATCTACGATCTACGATATTATTCGTACGGACCATATGAATAGAGAAGAAAAACAAAAAATTATTGAATTATGTAAGGAATATTCTGATTTATTTCTCAAACCAGGAGATAACTTAACTTTCACCTCTAATGTTAAACATGTAATTGAAACAAAAGATGAGATACCAATTCATTCAAAATCTTATAGATATCCATACATAAACAGAGAGAAAATTAGACGACAGGTACAAGACATGCTAGATAAAAATATAATCAGACCATCTTGTTCTCCTTGGAGCTCTAAAATATGGATAGTCAAAAAGGAAATGGACGCATCCAATACCCAAAAATGGAGATTGGTCATCGATAACCACAAAATTAATGATAAAACTATCAGTGATCTATCAAACATATCCAATATATTTGGTAAATTAGGGCGAGCTCAGTATTTCACTACCCTTGACTTGGCGAGTGGATTCCATCAGATACAAATGAGTGATTGCTCAATCGAAAAGACAGCTTTTAACATAGACGGAGGTCACTACGAGTACCTTCGAATGCCTTTTGGGTTGAAAAATGCACTCTCCACTTGTTTGCGCTCAATATATTTTTATTCATTTTTCATGTAAATGTAGACTTATTTGTAAAAGCGGCATCGTCGCTTTTTTCAGGCTGGTAGCTAGGCCGGCAATGTGTAGCGGGGCGAGAATTAGAGACGAATAAACAATAGAAGTAGGCACATGTATTTTATTTCAAGTCTTTTTAATTTTGAAAAAGAATTTAAAGTGGTGCAAGTATAATCTCTCAACATGGTCCTTCTGAGCCAAATATGAATGGCTATAATAAGTCGTCGGTCCTAAGGCAAAACCACGAATGTGAAAAAAAAGCTAATTTCACTTATGTGCATGGTTAAATTTAGTTTTGTGTTAAGTTTCCTATGACAAAACCACGAACGTGAAAAATAAACCTCTATAGGTCATTTCTGTAACTAAAAAACCGCTAATGTGATTTATTTTCAAATGTTACAATACCAAATCACGGTTGTGCCAAATTCGTATTTTTGCCATAGTAGAATCCACTCAAATGTTACTATACCGAATCACGAATGTGCCACATTCGTATTGTTCCGTAGTAGAATTTCCTCGTCTCCTCTACTCGCTTCGGGTGATTCGTGATGTGTCCGGTAGGTGTGCGTGGAAGGTTATAGTCGTATTTTGTCCTTTGTGCCTGCAACCTGTTGTGTAAACGTGTCTTTGTGTGAATTATCTTTAAATAACTTGTGTAAATCATGATGAGTAGAGGAAAAAGGCTTGTGGCCATGTGTGTTCGTCAAGAGGAACCCTCTATTGCTGCCGACGAGAAGTGTAAGTTTATTCTTAGTTACGATTTTTATGAATAATGTTGGAAACATAATAAACTTGTTTAAAGTGGTCTAATATTACTAATTTTATTATTTTAGCTTCTGAGTACGATCCTCTTGATGATATTGAGGACTCAGTTGAGTACATTCCTACATCCAGACGGGAAGAATCCGAAATCGAAATCT
>CAJUYG010003472.1:0-21318 GCA_910591675.1 Galerucella calmariensis
ATGGCTCCTGGAGACACAAGCAGGCATCCACTGAAAAAGGTTGCGGCCTTTATTGAAGGGCTCGGCTTCATGGATGACTAGGTAGCAGGATTGGCACAATGGGCCCGCCAGTGGCCTCAGTGTCGGAGCCTTGGCTTGAGTTGTCCAGGACAGGGCTCGCCTGCACATTTAGTAGTAGTAGTAGTAGTCTTGGCCTACACCTGCCAATATAAAGGAGATGTCTCCTAGTGACCTGTCCACCTTCCTGGGAAGGACAGGATGGACGATGAATTAGGAGGGCAACTCCTCGGGAGTAGGAGGTCCAGAAAAATAAAATCAGCAACAGCTTGTCTTGCTCCTCGGTCCATTGATCCTGATGATGACGTATTAAGCAGAGAGGGCCGTTCGTAATATCTTATGGCCAGTCCGACCCTGATGGCTGATATAGTCGTTAAATCATTTATTTAATACACCCTGTAGGTATATTATTTTTTTAGGTTATGCACGATAAATTTTGGCGAGAAATCAGACAAGATTATCATAAATTGTATATCCTGTGTAAAAAAATGGATAAACATATTTCGTTTTTAGTGTTAATATCATATATGCACAATATTTTCTTCCTGTGTATACAGCTGTACAACAGTCTAAGGTAAGAGATATCTAAAGGTTTTTTAATAATATTTTCTATGGTTTTGTAACCACCAAATTTCACTTATAACCATAATGTGTAAAGTAGTTTAAAGATGGATCTTTCGTCCCGGGTGTAAAGGTTCTATTTTCGACATTTGATACGCTTTATAAAACTCTTTGGTTTTCTTTTCTCCTGTAGTAGTAAGTATTGCAATAGTACACAATTAATCAAAAACCGTCACCTCAATAATTCCATTTATTTTATATTTGTCCACGACATCCCTATCTTAATTCATTTCATTTCCATATAAATGCCTCACTTCATCCTGCAGTTTAAGTCGCTTCTTAACCTATGTGCAGGAAATGTGAACTCTATGATGAAACACCCTTCACATACTCTGCTTCTGCGAGAACTTACATGGACTCAGGGAAGCGCTTTGTAAAGGAAATAATATAATTATTACAACTACTGAAAATCCCCCAGCCAAAACACAAAGCTTCTGGAATAGATGTAGATAACATGGGAAACGGTACAAAAATTCAGCTCAAGTGCCTGTGCTATTGAGCACAACCTGATCGAATGAATGAATGAAGGTATAGTTCTTTTTAATATCTAAGAAACTGACTTGACTTGAGCTTCAGATGCAATAAAACCACAAAACTTTCCGTATTTACCGTGCAGAGCCGCACTTTACCTGGATGAAAAAGGTGAAAAATAAAGTATTTACAATAAGAATGACCCAAAAGTCTTATAGAATTTTCAGGTAATAATTTACTATTCGCCAGCAAAATAAATACGACCCTGACACGGCTAATACTTATATGGCTTTATTTCATTAACCCATCTCAGGTCAGGTTAGCTTCTTAGATTTAAAAAGAACTACATATACGTGCCTTGAAATGTACAAGGTGGTATTTTGACTTTCTCTTCTCTTTTTTATGTCCGTGTGATGAAGTTTCGCCTGCAAAATGGTGATTTTCCCGCCCTACAAACAATAATCATTTTTTAAGGCACAAAATGCATTTGCTCATCCTATGAAATCTTGGGTAATTTGTCATCTCGAACAAACACGGATACTTTCCTCAAGAATTGTCCCAATTTTTTACTTTTACCACTAACAGAAGCTGGTAACTATACAGAGCATTTCAATTTGTATTGTATTTGTATTTATTTATTTAGGATGACGTTCACTGAGACCCAAAAGATCTATTGTGCCCCCTTACTTCTACTTAGTTTCTGAGGAGAGTCTCAGAAACTAGAAGCTCCTTTAGTTCTATGTTCTATTTCCCGGAGGAATTTTAGGATGTCTGCAGGCTTCAACTTAGGTAAATGTTCCTCTTCTATCCAGTAATCTCCCAGGTGCTGTGCTCTAGGATTCTGAAGTGCTGTGCAAGTGGAAAGTATGTGGATGGAGGTTTCTTCTTTCATTCCACAAAATCTGCATTCTTCTTCCTCTACTATTTTGAGCTTTTTCAGGTGCCCATTCAGGCGACAATGTCCTGTTAGGATCCCTGTTAAAACTCTTAGCGCAGTTTTACTTTGACTTATGCATTCATTTTATCTCAACAGGTTGTAGTCACCCAGGAGAATCTTTGATTGTATAAGCCCTACTAGATCTTTCCAATGGTTAGATCTACTTTTTTTTGGTTTTACCTATTTCCTCCAATATTACATTGGGGCTGATTCCGCAAAAGTGTTCAGGCCCCCAGAAAGATGTATCTTTGCTAGTTCATCTGCTATTTCATTTCCTTCTATTCCAGTGTGTCCTGGAATCCATAGTAAGGTGACTATATTGTTCTCGCCTAGTTCATTGAGTTTGTCTAGGCATCCACACACCATTTTTGGAACTGATAACACAAGAGCTCAGTGCTTTAATGGCTCCTGTTTAACTAGCCGACATTATGATAATCATATGTCTTCTGTATCCTTTATCAATATTGAACTGGGCGCACTTTCTTATGGCGTGGATTTCCGCTTGAAAGATACTTGGGGTTTTTCCCAAGCTTTCATAGTGTGTGGTTCCTGGCCCGAATACTCCTATCCCAGTTCCTTCTATTGCTTTTGAGCTGTCTGTATACCATTGAATGGCATTCTTTCCAAGTCTGGTAATGGTATTTGGATCCCATTCCTTCTTGGTGTTCATTTCCGTAACGAATTTCTTTGAAAATTTATACTTTTCCATCATACCGTTTGTGGCATGTCCCAGGTTGTCTGATCTTTAAGAAGTGAGGAGGTGGTTTTTTTTAATAATTCCCTCTCTACTTAGTCTGTCTTAGTCTTAGTCTTTCTGCAACACTTTCCACCACCATATGTAGAAATGTGAGGTTGAGAATCACTTTCATGGCTGCTGTTGGGCATGTTCTCATTGCTCCTGTAATGCATATACAGGCTAGTCTTTGAATTTTGGAGAGGTTTTATTTGTCGGCAATAGGCTAGTTCTACTACTCCACGCAATGGCTCCATAATTGATGATTGGTCTCATTATGGCAGTGTACATCCAGCTTAGGATTTTTGGGTTACAACCCCAGTTTCTTCCTGCCAGATTTCTGCACATCATTAGAGCCATTTTTGCCTTGTATGTAATCTCCTTTTCGTGTTTGTTCCACAGGAGTTCACTGTCTAGAGTTAAACCTAGATACTTGACTTCTTGTCTCCATTCAATCTCGTTCCCATCAAGTTTTATGGTTTTGAGGTTGAGTTTTCTTTTCTTAGTGAAGGCTATCAGGATGGTTTTAGTGGAGTTGATGCTAAGTCCCACTTGCCTACACCAGCTATTTATATAGTTCAGACCCTTTTGTACAATATCACAAAGGGTGTTTTCGAATTTCCCCGTGACTGTTATGACAATATCGTCGGCATATCCTTGGCAGGATACTCCGAGATCCGTCAAACCACACAGGAGTTCATCAATCGCCAGACTCCACATTAATGGGGATGCTACTCCTCACTGTGGGCATCCTCTGGTAGTGCAGATGGAGACAATGTCTTTGCTCGTCCTCGTCTCTGCTATTCTTGTGGTGAGCAGTTCCGACATCCATTTAGATGTTGTGCTGTCTACACCTCTCTGCTTAATGCTCTTTTGACAGCCTCATGTGGAGTATTGTCAAAAGCTCCTTCTATGTTCAAATATGCACATACTACAGTTTCTTGGTTGTCTAGAGCACCTCCGGATATCCTCCGTCAGTTGTACCAGTGCAGTCTCCGTAGATCTGTCGCGGTAAGCATGCTGACATGGGTGGAGAGGTAGTCTCTCTAGGATTTCCGTTCTAATATGGTTATAAATAGCCTTTTCCATCGTTTAGAGTACAAACGATGTTAGACTAATTGGTCTAAAGTATTTGGGGTTTGTTGTGTCCCTTTTCCCTCTCTACTTAGCCTGTATCTTGTTCTTTCTGCAACACTTTCCACCACCATATGTAGAAGGGTAATGTTGAGAATCACTTCCATGGCTGCCGTTGGGCGTGTTCTCATTTCTCCTGTAATGTATATACAGACTAGTCTTTGAATTTGCAAAGTTTCCGCGAGCTGTAATAACTTGACTTTATTGGCGCTCTTAAGCAGAAAGTAACTTTGGCGCACGCCTAATTTTATTTATAGATAAAAGAGAGCTAGTAGGTATTTTAACATAAACTGTAGAATGAATAAATATTCTAGTTGATTTTCTAATATGTAAAAAGCATCCAACAGTATTGTCCGTAATAATTTGATGAGAATGTAATAAGTGTTGCCTACGTACATAGGTACACGAAACTGCAATCTTGAAACTGCTAACTACAAACAATGGCAATTAATTTTATTTTGGTGTTTGTATTTCGAGCAGAAATTCTTTTGGTAGTCTCGACAGATTGCTCTGCTCCCAACTGATTAGGTGCTAATCTACTATTTTAATTTTTCAGAGAAAGAAAAGGAGTGGCAGAATCAACTTATTTTGTTTTTTCGTTTTCTTTTCTGGTATCAAGAATAATAGCAGTCTCAATGTACGGTGCTTGGTTGCATGATGAAGCTAGAAAACCCATGGAATATCTGTATAACGTTCCAACTGAATATTATTGCACTGAAGTATGTTAAATTATAGTGAACACGAACATATAAGTTTACCTACTATACATTTTTGTTTTCAGATAAGTCGGTTAATTGAACAAATGTACACGAATCCTGTCGGAATTACAGGTTTAGGATTTTTTATGGTGACACGAAATTTTTTATTACAGGTAGGTACACCTATAGTACATACCATGGACTATACGTCCATGGTACATACAATACCACCGCCTTCGCTTAAGTTGAAGTCCCTAAATATCTCGCTAAATATATACGTGTTAACATCGAGAATTTGAATGAAATTAACTTTAGAAAACTAAAAAATCTGCTTATTTAGGATATACTTCACTTCACTACAAAAAATACATAATGTCGGGAAGTCGAGTTGATTTCCCTCGCTCGGGTTGAGTATTTTTTTCTGGATAAAATGTACCCAATGTTCTTTCCTAGGTATACAAAATTTCATGATGATCGGCATAGAGTACCTAGTTAAAGCTTGAGCGTAATAAAAAAACAAACTATCATTCGCATTCATGATATAAATAAAAATAATAATTATATTTGTACAAATCGTGATATTCCTTTCCAATAATTTAAATTATTATATTTTTGGAAGTTAGTTGAGAACCTCTTTGATAGGTGGCACTACAATTTTATCTAAACTTCATCGTTACTAAAACCAGAGATAATATTTTGCTGATTATACTTTTTCTACGCGATTGTAGATTTGAAAGGTAACAAAATTACTCTTATAAATTAAACTGTTTCTAATTAATTCCAGTATTTATTGAAAAAATTCATGAAAATTCCAAGATACCTACTTAGTATTGATAAATTATTTCGAGATTGACACATTATCATTTTTATTTTTTAGATGGCCGGAACAATCGTTACATTTGAACTAATGTTGTTTCAATTTGCTCCATTGGATTCAAAAAATCGTGCTTACAACAGATCTGAATCTTGTATTTAATAAAAAATACCTACTTGCTTTATTTTTTCTTAAATTACCTTCTCCTATTTATGCAGAAGCGACATAAAGTTATATATCAACTTGTACGTGATTTTAGTAATGATTTCTGAAGTGTTCCACTTATCACTGTACTCTTTTCCTGTTAATTTTTCAATACAACTGTCAATAAAATTTTCAAATTTATTCAGTGCTTTGCATTTCTCTTATAGAAATGTAAAAGGTGTCCTTTTTGAGCTGTTATTCTGTGACTTAGCCGTAATGAGTGAGAAACATGGTGAGGTTACTAAGACTTGTTAGCTTTCTTTATTTTATTTTCATGCTGCTGCTGAAAATGCAGGGCATGGCAATGTTAATAATATGGCAAATGCTTTAAAAATTATGTACCTCACACCGAGTCACACCTCATTTATCACATGTTGGATAAAACCTATATAAAAAGTACAAGATTTATAGGAAAATAATTTATTTATATATATATCAGTTATCTTTTACATAATTTTTTTTGTAAAAAAACCTAAAATAAAGACTATGTACATTAAAAACGACTCTAATGCAGTAAAAATAATAAACATGAAAACTTAGTCTTAAGAATAAACCATTAAAAACTCATTTTTGAAAAAAAAATAGTATGAATACAGGGTAGAAACACTATTAATTAAATGGTATCTATGAGGGGCTATTGTTACATAAATGATTTGTACAAAAAAAATACTGGAATTTAAAAAAATTTGATATAAGAGAATTAGTTCAAATTTCTTTGAATTTGAATGTATAAAACTCACTTTCCTACCAATTTTGATTTTCTAGAGTCGATACAAGAATTTTTATTACAGTGAAAAGTATATTTTACTCTTGAATATTCCACACTCACAATGGAAACCATTAAATTACTGAAGTTATAGAAATTCTCTACCATCAAAAAGAAACAAATTCGTCATTGATAAAATAAATGACACATGATAGGCATTTTCTCCTGATTAATAACACCACCAAACTAACTTTTTTAACACTATCTTTACTAACAAATATTTACATCTTATTTTATTTTGCTTTCCTTTACACATTGAAAACTTATTTTTTTCTGCATTATACTCCACAAAACATTTATGTGTAACCAGATGTATGTCTAATGAATGAAAGAAGATTGTACACATCCCCAGCGGGAAAAAGACTCTAAAATCTAATCTCACTTGAACAAAAATAAATGTATATTTCCTGGACAGTTCTCAAGTTAATACTTTATGTATCCTCCATAGCAGGTAGCCAGAAAGCCATGTTTGTACATGCTGAAGCAAGCATCATGTATTTTGGATTAAACTGAACACATTGAACTGGACCTGGATGATCAGCATTTAAAACACAAACCTTAAAAAAATGGTGTAAGAATCATACAAAAAATTGGAATATCTTTTTAACTTACCTTATAGCCTGTATCTGCATTCCATACATGTACTCGTCCATCAGTAGATCCACTAAAGATAAACTGTGAATCTGGACTGAATGATGCCTCAATAGGAATTCCCTTATTGTTAAGATGGCCTGTAAATGTTTGTAAAGGAGTTCCATGAAAAGCATCAATTAATCTTATTATAGATCCATTTGTACTGATCAAAATTGTTTTGCCATCTCTTGAAAACTTCAAACCAGTCCAATCACATTCTTTTTCCTGGGTCAATTTGAATGTTACAAAAGGACCCTGAAAGTATATGAATTAAAATTTAAGCTTGTCTTTATGTTAATAGAAATTACCTTATCAAAAGATCTTAGATCATAAAGCTTTATACTCTCTGAATTCACACCAGCTGCAAAAATTAGTCCCTCTGGATCGTAAGCTGCTACTGGTCTTCCTGATAAATGCATAAGGCCCTGGCAATTTGGCGACCTTAGATCCCATAATCTAAGAGTTTTATCGAGAGATCCAGACAAAAATGTATCCTCAACTGGGGACAAATTTAAAGATACAACTTTTTTAGTATGCCCAGGAAAATATCTAATGTATTTATTGTCATGAAGAGATAGGTATCTAATAGTGTCATCTATTTTGGTTGAACTGTGGATGGCAGTGTTTTTTGCATGAGTAAAATGTATCAAGTCAACCCCATATTTCTTGCTATTTACTGTTCTGACTTGAGTCCCCTTTTCACAATCATAAATAACTATTTGATCATCTTCACTGCATGATATTAATGTTTCTCCTGTCGGCGAAAAATCAATGCTGTTTATTTTGTCTGTATTTTCACGAAACACTTTGGCTACGCGGAAGCTCCGCACTACCTGGTCTACCAGTTTCATCTTCATATGTACGGCAGTTCTTTGTGTTATTGCAGTTAAACTAACTTTAGTGGCTTCAAATTATTAAAGATACCTCGCCACAACCTAAACTAAACAAAGAAACAAATATGGAGGATCAGTTTGATACAGTTGGCACTGTGTTCATACCATGTGTCGTGAAAAATGGATAACAAAACCGGAATACAATTCTCTTATGAAAACAAAAATATCTGCAACTTTATTTCACGTTCAGATGCAAATACGACGCCTGAATTTCATAAAAAAGGTCAACAAAACTGATCGAATACAAAATACAAACTTGTTTTTTTAAGTTGTAATTCTGGATCACAGATCACTCTCACTACTCTTATATGAAATAAGACCACAGAAATAAATAAACTCGGAGTGTCTCAAGCAGGTCTAGAGGAAAGATATTTTTCAATAAACAAACTCAACTTTTAAATATTTTACCATAATTTATTACTAAATACCATTGTGTCTACCCCGAGAAAACATTGTCCACTCCACATATACCAGAAATAATCTCTGATTGTATATGTATATAGTATATTTTCATTTGGACACTCTGTATGACAAAAGACATGTTTGGCTGTGTTCAAAGTGTAGAGTGCGTGAGATTTTAGTCAAAAAGAACGCACCTATTGTTGTCAATAGCTGGGTAAATTATCTCAATTGATATTTCGATAGTAAAGAAGACATTTCATGTTCGAAGTTAATAATATATTCTTTTTTATGATGCTCCAGCTCAAAAATTTGTGGCATTTCTAGTTACCATATCAAAATAATTATTCATTTCCTAACCTTAATCTTTCCATACTTTTCTTTCTCACCGTGGTGAACTTTACTATTGACTTTTACTTTCTCCGAATTAAACTAGATCTTTGTTAACCACACCTCTCCAAATACATAATTCACGTGTAAGTAATAAAATAAAATTGTATTCCACCTTTTTTTAGTACAAAATTGCATCATTCTATAGTTTATGTCTTACTGTATGCAGAGACAACCCTGTATGTAAATTTACAATTGCATTAATTCCTAGTTCGTTTATATCTTCATTTTAATTTGTTTCTCTGAAACATATGTTCTATTTGAATGTGTACTTGATAAGATAACGGTGATCTTGATATTTTCGGCTTTTTGAAGGTAGTTGTTTACCATGGCTGTAACAATGACTGCAAAAGAAATAAGAAATACCTATATAGATTTCTTCAAGGGAAAAAATCATACTTACGTGCATTCCTCCTCTACAATCCCATTGGATGATCCAACATTACTTTTCGCAAATGCTGGTATGAATCAGTTCAAATCAATTTTTTTGGGTACAGTAGATCCAAATAGTGACTTATCCAAATTAGTACGGGCAGTGAACACTCAGAAATGTATAAGAGCTGGTAAGTACTGAATTCTATTTTGTAATATTTACTTATAATAATTAATGTTTTAACTTGTAGGAGGAAAACATAATGACTTGGATGATGTAGGAAAAGATGTATACCATCATACTTTTTTCGAAATGATGGGAAACTGGTCTTTTGGTGACTATTTTAAAAAAGAAGTTTGTTCCTGGGCTTGGGAATTTTTAACTGACAAATTGAAATTAGAAGCTGACAGATTATATGTAACATACTTTGGAGGTGATGCTGCATCAGGATTAGAACCTGATAATGAATGTAAACAGGTATATTAATTATATTATAAATAATACATTGCATTAAAAAAAATTGAATATATATATTCTAGATTTGGTTAAATCTTGGTGTTAAACCTTCACATGTTCTTCCTGGGAGTTTGAAGGATAATTTTTGGGAAATGGGTGAAACAGGTCCCTGTGGACCTTGTTCAGAACTCCACTATGATAGAATAGGTGGTAGAGAAGTACCTCAGCTTGTTAATATGGATGATCCTGATGTTTTGGAGATATGGAATCTTGTATTTATCCAATACAATAGAGAAACAGATGGAAGTTTAAAACCTTTACCTAAAAAGCACATAGATTGTGGACTAGGATTAGAAAGATTAATATCAGTTATACAAGATAAAAGGTAAATTTACAAATTAATAGTAAAAGTTCAATTATTGACTTGAAATTGTTTCCAATCTTCCCGTTAGATCCAATTATGATACTGATCTTTTTGTGCCTATATTTGATGCTATACAAAAAGGTACAGGAGCACGTCCTTATGAAGGTAAAGTTGGTGAAGATGATACAGATGGTATTGATATGGCTTACAGGGTATTAGCAGATCATGCAAGGACCCTCACTATTGCCTTATCAGATGGTGGAAATCCTGATAATACAGGAAGAGGGTAAGAATGTAGAAATATAAATTTCATAAGAATATTTAAGTCTAATTCATTCCATATTTCAGTTATGTGCTAAGAAGAATTTTAAGAAGAGGTGTAAGGTATGCTACTGAAAAATTGAATGCAAAACCAGGTTTCTTTTCTACATTAGTTCATACTGTTGTTGATATTTTGGGAGAAACATTTCCTGAAGTTAAAAAAGATCCACAAGGTATTTTTAAAATTAACACCGCTGATAAAAACATCTTTCTACACATGTTTTTTGTTTGTTAAAGGTATTATTGATATTATCAATGAAGAAGAAGAGCAGTTTCTGAAGACATTATCAAGAGGTAGAAATCTACTTAATAGAACAATTACTAAACTGGATAACAATTGCAAAGTTTTACCCGGAGATGTTGCTTGGCGTTTGTATGATACTTATGGTTTTCCTGTGGATTTAACTTCATTAATGGCAGAAGAAAAAGGATTAAACGTTGATATGGTTGCTTATGAAGAATCAAAGAAACAAGCACAAATCGCTTCCCAAGTAAGAAAATTAACTAGTTTTTTAGTTTTTATTAAATATTTTGTATATTAAAGGGTAAAGGAACAGGAATAGCAGATACTATTAACTTAGATGTTCATGCCATCACAGATCTTCAAAATAAAGGAGTACCACCTACTGATGACATTGCGAAATATGAATATGATTCCACTGAATCTCCAGATTCTGAATATTTGTTCAAACCTTGCGAAGCGACAGTAATTAGACTTAGATACAATAAAGAATTTGTTGAAGAAGTTCATACTGGTCAAGAATGTGGAATACTTTTGGACAAAACTAATTTTTACGCAGAACAAGGTTAGTACCCCTGTGGTATACATTTGTTTAAGCCAGATATATCAAGCAATGACACATGTAGCTCATCCATTCTAAAAACCATTTTTCACATGACAAAGATACTCATTCTATTTCTAGTGCTTGGTAACAGATATAATTTAAAATGCTTTTTATTATGTACAAGCTATATGTATTTTAAGTATAGCAATTAAAAAATGTTTGCAGAAAAGTATCCTTTGAATAGTAGTAAAATTGTTTTCCTTTTAGGTGGTCAGATCTTTGATACTGGTTATATAGTCAAAGTTGGAGATGAAAGTGTGGAATTTTCAGTAAAAAATGTCCAAATAAAAGGTGGATACATCATTCACATTGGAAACATAGAAGGAACTTTGAAGAAAGGCGACAAAGTTACTTTACATGTTGATACAGCAAGAAGGAGGTTGATAATGAGTAACCATACTGGAACTCACGTGCTCAACTATGCCCTTAGAAAAGTTTTAGGTAATAAATTATTTATTAGATCATGTTGAGTAGATGTCGAAGATGATAGATACTCCTATTTACCTACAGACACTATAGCTTTAAGTAGTAAACATCATATTAATAACTCAGTATTACATACAGATACTGATAAAAAACACATTTTATTAAAGTAACTGATTGGAATATTGTTTTATCTATAAATGATCCCTTTTTTAAGTTAACCAACAATTCTTAAGAAATTTTAACACTAAAAAAATTAAGTCTTGGATAACTAAGCATAGTAATAATTTAAAAAGTAGTTTGAAAAGTAATTATAATCTCCATCAATATAAACAACAATTCTGTGATTAATTAAATAAAATAATTATTAGAGCTAAAAATAATTTTGTGCAAACTAAATTCAAAATAGTAAAAATGATATTAGGGAAATTTATAAAACCGTTAGAGAGGCTTTTAATGAACAAACAACTAAAATCTCCAATAATAACCCACTTATTTTGGATTATAATAATGAAACGTTTATAAACAACAAAGAAAGTGTTTTAGATATTGCAAAAAAATTGGATACACCAATAGATAAGCCCAAAGTATTACCAAATGTTATAAATTCTAGGTTACCAAATCCTGAAAATTATTTCATTCAATGTATTTGTTCCCTAAAAAGTAAAAGTGTCCAAGGCTATGATGGGGCACTAATAAAGCAGTGTCATCTGTATATTTGAAAATTCTCTATACACATAATTAATCTAATTTTTGAGGTGAGGTTTATGTAGAATTCAAAACAACTATTATAAACACAATTTATAAAAATAAATGCTCTAAGAAGAATATATCAAATGTTTTGCTAAAATTTTTGAAAAACAGGCTAGAAAATTATTTGATTGATAGAAAGTTACTAAATTCTAATTAGTTTGGATTTCATGTGATGCCATGTATCAATCGATGTCAAATATTAAAAATAATTTGGATGTTAACAAAAAAGTATATGAATATCTATTGATTTGGCAATGGCTATTGACTCTGGTCCTTCATCACAAGTTATTAAATGTTCTTAAACATAATGGGATTAGAGGATCAGTATTGAAAGTTTTTGAAAATTATCTACATAACCGTTCTAAAATACTAAGAGTTGGTAAAAAAACGACTTTTTAGTAGAGGTTTACGTGGAAAATCGATCATAATACATAAAAAAAAATTTCCAATGTATTTGTAGATACCCCATTTCATACGAGTTTTTTTTTTCTAAATGTCATTGTTTATTTACTATCGTAAAATTAATGACATGAAAATTGATGTTCAAAAATGCTACTAGACAAATTTTGTATATTTTGAAAACTAATGCAGATACAAAAAAAATGTTTAGACAAATTTTGTAGATAAATGTGTTGGCTACAATTTTTGATTTGAACATTTTCCTGTAATTTCATTATTTAAACAATTAGTGAAAAAACAAAAAAAAAATTACTTTGCGATTTTCCGGAAAATTGCATGCCATATTTTGTGTACTTTAATAAATGAAGTAAAAACATTATCAAAAGTTTATGAACCATATAATATATGAAAAAATTTTATGTACACATAATTTGTAATTATTCCATGAATTATAAAAAATCTTCAAAAACCTTGTACCTTGTGTTATAATAGTATTAAATCAATCTAATATATCTGGTTGAAAATGCATTTAAATTATTCTTTTTGTTTTTTTATTTAGGTACAGAAGCTGATCAAAGAGGATCCCTAGTAGCTCCAGACAAACTAAGATTTGACTTCACCAACAAAGGTGCGATGTCAACCGAACAAGTAAAAAAAGCAGAGGAATTTTCTAAAGAATTGATCTCAAGAAACGACAAAGTGTATGCTAGAGAAACGAATCTGGGTGTAGCAAAAACTATAAGAGGTCTTCGAGCAGTTTTTGAAGAGACCTACCCGGATCCTGTTAGGGTGGTCTCTATTGGATTGCCAGTGGAACAATTAGAAAAAGATCCTTTTAACCTTGCTGGAGATAATACATCAATTGAGTTTTGTGGTGGAACCCATGTTCAGTATGCTGGTCATATTGGAGATTTTGTTATATCAAGCGAAGAAGCTATAGCTAAAGGAATAAGAAGAATAGTGGCGTTAACAGGACCAGAAGCTAACAAAGCTCTTAAAAAAGCAGAATTATTAGACAGTAGATTGAATCAGTTAAAGGAAGTTATCGATAGTGATAAAGACGGTGCTAAATCGAAAGAACATGTTAAAAATATTGTAGAGTTAACAGAAGAAGTGTCTCATGCTCAAATACCTTACTGGAAAAAAGATTATATTAGAAATACACTGAAAAATCTCAAAAAAACTTTAGATGATAAAGACCGCGCTGCAAAAACAGCAATTGCCAACAAAGTGGTTGAAGAAATTAAAAATTTTGTCAAGGAAAATACAAACTTGACTATTTTGGTGAAAGAACTGAAAGCATTTAACAATACCAAAGCTCTAGATACAGCTTTGAAGCAAGTTAGAAGTTTGAGTCCGGAAACTTCTGCATTGTTTGTATCAGTAGATGAAGATTCCAATAAAATATTCTGTTTGTCATCGGTACCGAAAAGCGCAATCGAAAAAGGTCTGAAAGCTAACGAATGGGTTCAAGAAGTTGCTAAACAAATTGGAGGTAAGGGAGGCGGTAAGCCTGATTCGGCTCAAGCTTCCGGAAATAATAGCGAGTCGGTTTTTAATATTCTGGAACTTGCTAAGAAATTTGCTGAAACTAAACTTGCATAAGCTTAAAAAAATATTGCAACTGTTATTAAATTATTTCAAGATAAGTTTAATAAAAAATTTTTATCTTCCTCGTCTTTTCTTTTATTGGAATACCCTTTCTTCATTCAAGATAATAATATGTGTATGTACAAAATCAACGAGATCCACATTTTTTTACACATGGAATCTATCGTCCCATTTTTGGCTTTGTGTAATTAGTCTAGGAGGAATCGGCGCATGAGTACCGAAAACTATTCCACCTCAACTTTTTCATGCGATCCTCTTCAAATTGCCCTACCGATGATATAAATGCATGTTGCCATGGGGCAACCCGGTGCCATATTGTTTAAACCGAAATTGTTTAAACAATTACAAGGAATTGTTATTTTTCAACTGGACAAATTTTTTTATATTCTTTATTGAAATACCAATAAAAAAGGTCCTATGACTTTTCACGATAAAGTTGATATTTCCAAAGATAAGAGTTTTTTAAATTTGGGTACTTTCGACCCATGAAAAATACAGGGTGTTTTCAAATGACACCTACAACGTTTGTATGTAGATACCTCTCGTAAAATTGGACAAAATGATATAAGGATTGAGGGGTACAGCCTCTACTTTTCGAATTACAGGGTGTTAAAGTTTTGAAAAATTGAATGTTTTAATTCGATAACTTTGGAATGGATGAATGAATTGATTTGACATTTGGCAGGTTCTTTTTAAATGTAAAAGGCCATATTTTGATGGAAAAATATTGTTCAATGTTTGATCCAGTGGTGTACATTTTGAAGAATATGTTACCTTTCCCCTCCCATTTTTTACGCCACTGACATTTGAAGCAGTTTTTATTAAATTTTGTATTTTTCAATGGTTTTCACGTGAAAAATGAATAACCTTTACGTATCAAAAAATTTGTAGTTTTCAAGATATATTTAATGATTTCATGAAGTCTGCAAGATCATTTTTTAATAAATTGAATAAAAAAAATATTTTGTATTTTTTTCAATACCTACCAAGTACTTATGGTTGGAATATGTAAAAGGAACTGATTTATGAAACAGCAATGCATCTAAAAACATTCTAGACTTAATCCTGTTGTAAGGTATCCATTATGAAGTAGGTAACCATCATTAAAGTTGATTAGGGCCGTGAATGATGAGTACTTGCTTGTTCAATGTAGTGTTTACAATAGACTTGTACCTTGTACAATATATCTAAATACTATGCATGAGCTGACTATTGGAACAAACAGTACAATAAATATGTGGCTGAATAGATCAAGCTACCCAAAGCAAAAAAAATAGCACTAGGTTAAAATAGCACCGTTTCTGTCCAGCACAATTCTGCTACACAGTGCTTATTTTTACCCTTCATATTATCTAAATCAAGTTTTTTCCATCTTTCATCATTTTTTAAGGTCGAATGTTTCCATAAATATTTGAAAAACTTTATTATTATATTTACATGTCTTAGTAATTAGAAGCGAAATATAAACTAAAATGATAAGTATGAATGTAATTTATCAAGTTGATAGATGACAATTATAATTGACTATAAAAAATGCATGAACATGCCTTTTAAAAATTACCAAAAAGCAAATTTTTACAATAATCAATTACATGAGTTATTAATTAATAAGCATTTCTTCAAGTTGACTTTTTATATATCACCTTTGATAAAAGTTCTTGTTAACGTAGAATCTTAAGACCTTTCATTTTTTGTGATTTCTTTCCTTTATCTCCAGATGAAGCAGACTCTCTGCTATCAGTAGCCATGACTTCATCAGTTCCATCAGATCTTTCTTGCAGCTGAGTCTTTAATGTCTTTTTAATATTGACTATTTCATTTTCTATGTCAGCTTTACGTTGCATAGAGCGGGTCTTTTCTGAATTTGCTCTACGTATTTGGTTTTCTACACAACTTAAGACACCTACAAACAAATAAAAATTTCACTCAGCTGTATTTGAAAAAAGTTATTAACAAACCGTCACAAGATGAACACCAGTCCTGGAGGCAGTTAACAATAATGTTTATATCATCAGCTCGAATATCTCTTCCTATTGCGTAATCTACTTCAAGTTGACTATTTTTTTGATCTAATTTTCCATGTATAATATCTGCATATATAGCTTCAATAATAAGGTCTTCTAGGTCTCTTACATTTTTAATATCCAATTCAACAAGTAAAGTGCTGTATGGTATACATTTGGATTTCATAGCTAAAGTAACAATGGTGAGATGCTGTAATTTTTTTTCCTGTGCAGAAGATAGTTCTAAAACTTCATTTTTATTAGCCATGTAATCTTTGAACGTGCCAAAAGCAAATAATTCTAGTGTATTGAAATATTTTCTATCAGTCGTTGCTAATTCTACAATACTCGGCATGTCTAGAAGTTCACCAAATACATAAACTCCTGGTGCTTCTAGAACTTGTTTTACTAACTCTGCACATGCTGCACCTTTTGTGCTTTTTGCCAAAATTACAAATTGTTCTAAAACGGAGCCCGATAGTGGATTTTTATCAACAACCATTTTGAAATTTGAAAATATTATTTGAGATTATAGGTTATGTAATTCTGATCTGCTCAGACGAGAATGTTAATTTCTTTCTATTGTGTGTGGTTACTTTAAAGAGCTGCTGAAAATTAATATAATTCACTTAATTTTTACTATTTAACCTTTCACACATTCACATCACCGATAAAACATTTTTGATCAATTATGGCTACGCTGTGTTGGCACGTTGAATTAGTAGTCTGAGTGTTATATTATCTATGGTCTGAGTCTGAGTAGCAGGAATGGAATCACTGAAATTATTTTAATGTATTTATTTTGAAAATTGACCTTTTGATCTCAACATGACAGCTGTCAGTTGATTTGGTTGGAATAAACTAAGGAAACGAGAGCCTAATTTACCGACATATTCCAACGTTGCCAAATTCAGTAGTAACATGTGGCTTTTGCGATTGCGTTTGTGTTTGTGCCCTAACCCCTAACCTAACTTATTTTCTGTCATACGAACGAAGTCGAAAGTTGAATACCAGAGATTGTCTCTGCGAATAATTTCTCTATGATACGAATCGTAAAGGCGCTATTAAATTTTGATTTTGCATTCTGATAACTTTAAAATGCCCGTGGCGTGTAAATATTGTAATAAAATGTTCACAAGTCAATCCATTGTCAACAGACACATTAGGGAAATTCATAAAGATGAGGTTGAACCTTTTGCTTATGCTAAAGAAGTGTGGGGTTTCAAGTGTTTAGAAAATGATTGTGATACATCATTTCAGCAAGGATCATTTTTAATTGACCATTTGGAAAAAGTTCACAATTTAAAATTTGAAAAAGAAACCATTGTCTTTGCAAATATAGATGGTAAGTTTTATTATTTGTTTTTCAAGTTAGAAGTGACCAAGTGACCCTTTATTTTTGGTTATGATTTATAGTTTTTAATTTTTCATTTAATTTTGTTACTATCTTACATTAAAACTTAGGTACCTATTGTATTTAAAAGTACATTTAGAAAAAGTTGAGTGAAGTATTATTTTTTATTTCAGAATTTACAAATTGGAAACAAACAATTGAAGAAGTATCTTGCAGTTACTACGTTATATCTAAATACAGGAACAATAGAAGTATAAGATACTACAATTGTAATCGCAGTAAAAAAGGTAAGCCGATAACTGGAAAGCTTTTGTTCAAAATAAGATTATACAATAGTTATTATTTGGTTACCTTTGTATTTGTATAATCTGTGTACTTACAGGGCCAGGGCATAGTGGAAATCGAAAATTGGATAAGCAATATAAACGCAGCTGTAAGAGTCAGGGCTTATGTCATATTAATTCATCATGTACTAGTCAAATAAAAATGCTTTGTGACGGTGATGGTAAAGTAACAGTGAGTTTTCAAAAAACTCATTATGGACATGAAGCTGATCTTGCACAAATTAGGCTATCTAAGCTTGAAAGAGAAAAAATTGCTGCAAAATTGGTTAATGGAATCCCACCTAAAAAGTAAGTTTGAATTTTCAAATTAGTGAATTACCTTTTATAGTATTACTAAGTAAATGATATTAATTTTACTCAATAAAATACCTGTATGTAATTTTCAGAATAGTACAGATGGTTTGTAACAACATTGGAGAGCATTTAAAGAGAATAGATTTTTTTCAGAATAGTACAGACAGTTTGTGACAACATTGGAGAGCATTTAAAGAGAATAGATTTGCTCACTATGAAGGATGTAAATAATATTAAAAGATGTTTTGGTCTTGAATATCAGGATGGCAAACGACATGAAAATGATGCAATATCTTTGGATTTGTGGGTACAGGAAAATAATTCGAAAATGCCTGAGGAAAATCCAATTTTATATTATAAAAAGCAAGGAACTGAATCATCATTTTTGAAACAACAGGATTTTTGTTTAATAATCATGAACAACTTTCAAAAATCAATGATACAAAAATTTGGAAGCAGTACTTTAACCATTGATGGAACTCATGGTCTCAATTGTTATGACTTTGAATTGACCACAATTATGGTACTAGACGAATACAGACAAGGATTTCCAGTATCATTCATGTTCAGTAACAGAAAGGATACTTATATCTATCAACTTTTTTTTCAACAAATTAAAGCTGTAGTTGGTAAGTATATGAAAACTATTATTTACATTTTTTATGAGCAAGGTGTATTTTTTGCAGGTGAAATAAGACCAAAAATTTTTATGTCTGATTTAGCTGCAGCATACTTCAATGCGTGGGTATTAGTAATGGGTGGTGGTACTAACCATCTCTTCTGTGCTTGGCATGTCGACCGAGCATGGCAAAGTAATATAACCAAAGTGAAGGGTTTAGAAAAACAAAAGGAAGTGAAGAAAGCAATAAAAACTTTGCAGCAAAACACAACAGAGCAGGAATTTCAAGAATGTTTGAATAACACAATTACATTATTATTGAATGACGATGACACCAGAGAATTTGGGAACTATTTTAAAAATAATTATGTGTCCAATTATAAAAAATGGGCTTATTGCTTTCGCAAGGATTCTGTCATTAATACAAATATGCATGTAGAAGCTATGCATAAAGTCTTGAAATATATATACGCAGAACGAAAAACAGTTAGACGTCTTGATAAGGGTTTAAATATGATTTTACAATATTTGAGGGATAAAAGTAGAGACAGAATTGTGAAGTTAATAAAAGGGAGAACTACTAAATGTACATCAGACATTTTTAAAAGACACTGTGAAGCACAACAATTGAAAAATTATGCAATAGAATTTCATAAAGATGTTTGGAATGTAACAAACGAATCAGGGAACACATATATTATAAAACAAGAGCAAGAAATGAATTGTTGTGCAGACATTTGTTCTGCTTGTGATATATGTAGACACATATACAGGTGTACATGCATAGACTTTAATCGTCAGAAATTAATTTGTAAACATATTCATTATGTTATGATTTGCAATGGAAAAAATAAAAAGGTAATAACACATTCAGTAAAAAATGAAAGTGAAAGTAATATTGAAATTTTTTGTGGTGTGCTTGATAAATCAAATAAATGCACTGAAGAGAAATTAAACAGAAAGATTAATCATGTATTTTGTAAGTTACAAAATTTTGATTACAATACTTTGGACGATCCTACACTAGAAAAAATTCATTTTCATTTAAGTATTGTTGATAATTTAACCAATTTGACACAGAATACGGATAATGGAAAAAATGACTTCATCATTAAGGAAAACACAAATAAAAGGTACATTAACCCACAATTACGTTTCTTTTCAACAAGACATTCCAAAAAAAAAATTAAAAAAGAGTCGACAAGCTGCACTATTGATATGACTGACATGGAACGATTAGAAACTAAGAAAATGTTGCAAAAAGAATGTGCTCTGGTAATATCAAGAAGTTCAAAAGAGGACCATTTGTATTGTAAAATATAATTTTGTTAATGTTAAAAGCTAGAAATATACCGGAAATATTCTAAAATTCTGTGTTCAATTTATTTATTTATACCTGAAATATTCTAAAATTCTGTGTTTGTTTGAATTAGTTCTTTATTTATTTACAACCATGGTACATTTAGGGCTCCCACCTTTTTTTGGAATCAATATATTAATTTTTTACTTCTTTAGAATAAAAATAAAAACCTTCACAGCACAAAAAGGGAGTACCCACTAGATTATTTATCCTTAAAACATAGTTTTTCTTATTTTTTTTATACGACATGCACGCTCAAAAAATAGTATTCTGCAAAACATTTTGCAATGTATATACATAACCATGTGCAAAATGGAAACTAAAAAAAAACAACAAAACCCAGGCCCCAAAAATTCTTGAACACCCCGGTTTCGAACTTAGGAACTCTGGCCTGGGTGGTGAGCCTAATACCACAGTTAATACGCTTCGTACTTATCTAACATCCTTACATGTAGTCACATCGAATAGAAGGTTAAAAGTTGCATGGACGCATGCGCAATCGCAAAAGCCACATGTTACTACTAAGTTTGGCAACGTTGGAATATGTCGGTAAATTAGGCTCTCGTACTAAGGAAAGCTTTGCAAATCATTTATAATGAAGACATAAGTGTTCATATTCTGAAAAATAGCTAAATTATATTTAAAAAGTCTACCAACAATCCAGTGTAATGGGAAACACTTTATCATTTATTTAGGTATTATCATTGTCTATAAAAAGTATAAGGTCATAGCTGAAGCTTTAATAAATTCAATTTTGTGGTTAACTGATTTGGTTTGTCGGTTGATTATACACTTCCAATTTGTTACCATTTTTTGCTTAGAACATAAAACAGTTTTATGTTCTAAGATTTTTTGTCATACGCATAGAGACATAAAGATCATAGAGCAAATTTACCAACTGACACTTATGACAGTCGTCCTGAGGAAAAATAATTATTCTTTTAGATTTTAGATTTGTAATCTGGTTGTTTTGTATTGTTTTACTAATTGTTTATATTTAAAACAGTCAAAATGCCTAGACCTTGTTCCGTGGTTGGGAGAGAACATCA
>CAJUYG010003473.1:6024-21312 GCA_910591675.1 Galerucella calmariensis
CGTTACCTTAAAATAACAATGAAAATGCGCATGTGCGATAACATTCAGGCAGACTGAATTGACAGGATTGAGGATGGGTATCCGTTTCGCAGCACGCGTGCTGAAGTGCCACTTCGTGGGGATTGGCCTTGAGGGTGCATTCGTAATCAATTCGCTGGTCAAGTGGCACTTTGGCACGAAAGCTAAAAAAAATCTGTTCCAGTGTTATCGTTCACAATACAATTTGGTGCCAGAGTTAAAGTTGAAGTCGACCAAATTTCTTGCAAGCTGCAATCTTTCACTTCGACTTGCAATTCGTGCCGGCTATGGAACATGCGCATTAACCTTTGATATTTATTTTTTGATATAGTCTGACATTTGTATGCACTGTAATAAAAATTTATCATTGAACTGATATTTTAAGCAAAGCTAAATACAGACAAAATCATGCTTCCACCATATATTGAAGGAACAATTATTTAGGTACAAACGCGTTTACGTCAAATTCGACTTTTAAGTTATTGCGAATGGTAAATTTCGTGCCGACTAGCATGTCAAAGTGCCACTTGGCCAGCGAATTGATTACGAATGCAGCCTGAAAGTTTGCAGCTTGCAAGAAATTTGGTTGATTTCAACTTCAACCCTGACACCAAATTGCATTGTAAACGATAACACTGAAACAGATTTGCTTAGCTTTTGTGCCAAAGTGCCACTTGGCCAGCGAATTGATTATAAATGCACCCTAAATCTAGATGTTAGTAATTATTTATGAGTATAAAGCATAGAAGTTAAATATTTTCAAATATTGTATGCGCTGAGCTTTATATCAATTTGTAAATATTTCTATTCAATTAATAGTGAGTTCAGTTCATAATACACGTGTTACATTATATATGTTCCAGTAGGGTGTTGGGGTGTATGAAACAATTTTCCACTCTAATGTTCCAATAAACTCTTCGTCAAACATTTCTGCGCGATCAGAACAAGTTTCTTACAAGTTCTATGAAAGGTTGGGACGTAAAAAACAAAGAGAAATATAATTTAATTTGTCTATGGTAAAAAATTTCGGGATATATGAGAATTTGCATCTTTTAACACGATTTTCAAGCTACGTATACTCAAGCTGTTTGTTATTTTGTCACACTCTGTTGAAACAGACCTAAGACCTATTTATGTGAACTGTGCTGTGCTGGTGTGATAAGTTCAACTATGGTTTAACTCATAGACATGTTACTTTCTCTATGGTTCAACTATCAATGTGGAATGTGGCTATCATTAAGGTAAGATTTGTTTTTTTCCAATCTAGAATAATCTGATCGATCTCCATAATTATTTACTCATAAATTATAAGAATCAGTGTATTTATAGTTAATATTGATAAATATTTTAATATTTTACGAATCATTAGGTAGGATGGAGAAATATTCTGTTGTCCGTTATGATGATGGAATATATGCATGTGTTTTGGACAAACATATTAAAAGACTGAATGGCAAATACTCAGCTAAGTGGAAGAATACTCATTTTAATGTTCAATTGGTAAAATCTGGGACTAAACAGGAATGTGAGTCATTTATCACCTACAAAAAAAGCAGTGTGAGTGAGGGAATTGAAAATTCGAAAGCAGGTTAGTAGATGAAAATTTTAATATTGATTTGGTAGTGGTATGAATAAATCTCCTAGAGTCAGAGGGCCTCGATTTTTGCTGAGTCGAATTCAGTAATGAACGAAATTACTGTTTTTTCAGTGTAAGGAAGCTCCTTGAACAGAATAGAATTTTTCTGCGTCTTAACAATAATCGAGGTCGCTTATGAAAATGTATGTGTTACCTACATTCTGAACATAAAAAATTACAATATTAATTTAAGCGTTTTTTTGGTTTTAATGTTCTAAACAAAGTTTTGCTGTGGAGAAATACATGCCAACAAAGTTATATTAATTCAATGATAATAGGAATATATATTTATTATTGATCTGTGTTAGATATTGTGAATAGGATTATAAATTTCAACTCAACAAAACGTTGTATTCTTCCTAAGTGGAAAAAAGGATGTAGGAAGTTTTGTTTTCCAAGTTCATAGATATTTATAAAAATGTTTGGTATCGTCAACCGAAGCATGTTTTTATGTAACTAATTAAAAATCCCGTGACCCGAAGAGGACGGATGTAGCTCTCTACAATCGACTCTTAGAAGGTGCTCTGCGGGAAACAGAGGTCCTGACTCCCAGCAATAATGAGGAACTGGAAAGGTACACAGTATCTATCCAAAACAAAATAGACATTGCCTATAAGGAATCCTGTCCCATGAGGATGGTTCAGACAGGTGGCACGACCAATACCTGGTGGTGCCCTGAACTGGAACACCTCAGAAAGACAGCGAGAACGACCTTTAACAAGGCAAAACGAACAAAACTCGAAGAGGACTGGGGAATGTATAAAGCCAACCTCAAAGAGTTCAAAAAAGTCTGCAGACAAAAGCAAAGAGAAGCCTGGAGAGCCTATTGTGAGGCAGTCGAAGACTTCCCACAAATTTCTAGGCTACAGAAGGCACTCTCAAACGACCACCATAAGAGTATCGGCATCCTGACAAGGGAAAATGGCGACAAGGCCGCCAACCTTCAAGAGAGCGCTGAGATTCTTATGGAAACTCACTTCCCAGGTTCTGTCTTTCCTGGAACGTCAAACTGGACGGAAGTACCAACAACACCCTCACAATACGACTGGCAATCTGCTAGTGCAGTAATTGATGAGGACAAGATAAGGTGGGCCATATCGGGCTTCTCCCCCTTCAAGTCACCAGGACCTGACGGAATAAGACCAGCCCTACTTCAATGGGGAATGGATATTCTTATGCCGCACCTGGTTGGAATTTTCAGAGCCTCTTTAGCTCTGAGGTATATTCCCAGTAAGTGGAGAGAAGTACGAGTGGTATTTATACCCAAACCAGGTAGGATGGACTACACCTTACCAAAAGCATTCCGACCAATTAGTCTCACATCGTTCTTTTTAAAAACAATGGAGAGGTTATGCGAGCGGTATATAAGAGATGAAGTGCTAGTTCACAACCCACTTCATCCAAATCAGCATGCATATACTCCGGGAAGGTCCACTGATTCGGCCCTTCACCAAGTGGTTGGCAGAATCGAAAGATCATTGGACAACAAAGAATCCACCCTGGGTATATTCATAGATATTGAGGGAGCGTTTGATAAAACAACCTTTCCAACAATTACCCAACAACTCAACTCCAGGAATGTACCTCTGGTAGTAGGAGAATGGATACTCAAGATGCTCTCTAGTAGAGCAATAAGTATCAATGTAGAAGACATCACAGTAAGAGGACTGGTCATGAGGGGATGTCCACAAGGAGGAGTCTTATCACCCCTTCTGTGGAACATAGTCCTGAACACCCTGATTAATCACCTCAACAACAATGGATTCTACACAATTGCATACGCAGATGACATAGTTATCTTGCAGACTGGCAAATTTGTGAACACACTGTGCGACAGAGCGCAGGATGGGCTTAAACTAATTGAAAAATGGTGTAAGGAACACTCACTGTCGATCAACCCCAGAAAGACTGAGATGGTCCTTTTCACCAGGAAAAGAAGTTTATCGGGTTTGAAACCTCCCGAAATCTTCAAAAGCAAACTAAACTTTTCGGAAGAGGTGAAATACCTTGGTATTACCCTCTACAGGAAACTAACATGGAACTCTCATCTACACAACAGAGCAAAAAGAGCATATGTGGCTTATGAGCAGTGTCGGAGGACAGTGGGACGCACATGGGGTCTGTCACCCCGTGTGGTCACCTGGATCTACACTGCAATAATAAGACCCATGTTAACGTATGGAGCAATTGCATGGGGACCGAAAGTTCTACAAGCAACGGCCATCCAAAAATTATATCAAATACAGCGAATGGCTTGTCTGAACATCACAGGAGCCATGAGAACAACACCAACCGCAGCAATGGAACTAATTACTGGTCTGACCCCCCTGGACCTGCACGTCAAGGAGGTTGCGTTAATGGCCATGGTACGATTGCGCACGGCTGGTGTAAACCCCGAAGTAGGAGTGGGCCAATTGAGGTTGAGCCTATGGCAGGAAGCGCTCACTGCGCTACCTCTGCTGCAGGCAGCCAACGATGCAATTGAACCCAGGTTTCTGTTTAACAAACCCTACAAAATTCAAATAAAACAGAACACAGAACCAGACGCTGCAAATGCAATACGCATTTATACAGATGGTTCAAAAATGAAAGAAGGCTCAGGATGTGGAGTTTACTCGAGAGCACTGAGCCTCAAGATTAAGTGGGGAATGGGAAACAATACCAGCGTGGTTCAAACAGAACTGGCTGGTATCTCAATTGCCACAAAAGAACTAACCAGAAGAGGAATTTCTGGAAAAAACATAACAATCTGCACTGATAGTAGACAAGCCCTATTAGCCTTGAACAGACAACGTGTTATATCGAGGCTAGTATTAGAGTGCCACCAAGATTTAGCTGACGCCTCGGCAGATAACAATATTATCCTGAGGTGGGTTAAAGGGCACGACAGGAGTAAAGGAAATCGCATTGCTGATTCTTTAGCCAGGGAAGCCGCTGGACTGAAAATTCTAGGACCCAGTGACACCTACGGCCTAACGACTTCGACAATTGCGGAACTAGCCAAACGTTACACCCATGCTCAATCCCTCAAGAGATGGGATGGAATCAAAGGATTCAGTCTTGCCAGGATCACCCTGGGCGACCCTGGAAAGCTGGCGCCGAAGAAATATTTGGCGATGACCAGGAAAAACCTACGTTTAACAGTAGAATTTCTGACTGGTCACTGTCAACTAAGGAAACACCTCCATACTATGGGGTTAGTGGACACACCTCTATGCAGGATGTGTGAACAGGAAGATGAAACTGTCAGGCATGTCTTATGCGAGTGTCCGGAGTTATCGTCAATAAGAGAGTGTGTGTTCGGTGAGTCTTGGCCTACACCTGCCGATATAAAGGAGATGTCTCCTAGTGACCTGATCACCTTCCTGAGAAGGACAGGATGGACAATGACCTAGGAGGACAACTCCTCGGGAGGATGTACAATGGGTCACATATGGCCTAAGTGCTGTGAGCCTACACACTCACCCTACCCACTCTACAGATACAGATACAGATGTAACTAATTTTGGCTATTGTAAAGTCTTCAATATTTTATTCAATACCAAAAAACGAAACTACCTACTTAGTCTATTTCTGCAAGATTTTTTTTGCAGAATCATCTTTTTTGTGTAATTGATTAATTTTCACATAAAAATTTTCTGTTTACAGAGATTCCTAATATCTAGTGAAAAAAAAAAGTTTTTTTATAAGTGATTTTGGATGAAAGTTTATTCAAAAGAAGGAATCATGAATATGCTTATATAAATGTTTTCTTCCCTTTTTTACTCACTCTTAAAATTGGACCTCTGTTTAAAATTTCCAGAAAAAAATGCTTAGGTACTATATAATTATTGTAGTGAGTTCTAGTTTGTAAATAACTTGTTAAAGGTAAAATGACGAATGTAAACATGTATTTGGATGCATCCTTTCACTCCAGCACTTCAACCTATATGATGCACTTTTTCTTTTCAGAAGATCCTAATGAATATAGTTTTCCAAATAAATATAAACATCTCCATTCACTCCATAGAGATTCAGAAAATCATATAAATGAATCTAATGGTATAAATAATGAACAATCGCAGGACAGTTCTAGAGAAAATGTTTTGAATAATGAGGAGGAACCCTTTGGAAGTGACTTTAGTGATTGTGACCCCACATTTATTCCTGATTCTGAAACATCTTCAAATGAAGAGGCAAACAGCTGTGAGGAGCATGACCACAACAAAGAAGGATATGTATCTATAAAGATCAAGGAGAAACTTGTTGGCAAACAAACAGGTGAATTTTTCAAATATACAAGGTATTTCATTAACATAGTTGTACATAAGCTCACTTCCAAATCCTTGGTAAATATAAACATTTTGTAAATGGGTACCAAGATACAGGGTGCTTAATTTGAAAAAATAATATGCGTATAACCTTGACATTTGCCTGGATTATATTGGACAGTACGTTTATTTTACATCAAATGATTTTATTGCATACAATTTTTGTTGAAACTACTTGAAGTTACATTAAAAAAATAGATGAGATATTAGGAACAGTTGAATTCAAAAAAATGTCAAATAACAAGTCTAAACAAATAGTTTATTATTTTAATGTCACAAGACCTTAGGTCTAGGGCTTAGTGTGAAACTCATAATATTAATAATTTTTCCATATGCATCTTATCTCATAATTTTCTTATTATTTGTTACTAATATCAAATTTATTTTGAATTCCAGTTCTTGCAGAAGTTACTAAAACCAATGTCAATGCTTCACATACTCTATCCTCTCAAGGTAACACATTGGAGGTATTGGAAGATTCTTCAAGTGATGCCCAGAAAAATTGTGTTGATGGGAGATTCTGTGAGTCAGGTCAGATATTTTTATCAATGTACTTGTTTTTTCTTTAAATCTGATGAAGATAGGAATATGAAATTTAGTAAAACTATTTGGAGGAGTGGGAAATAGTTTATGTGACATCTATATTCACCAATAATTTTTTTTTCAGTTCCAGAAATAAGAAGAGGAACAAACAAATTCCATTGTAACTTAGAGGTCTCAACAAAGAAGAAAAAGAAAAACTTCTGTATATTTTGTAAAAAGCTATTCGCGCAACTGCCAAGACATTTGGAGAAATCACATCTGGAAGAAGCAGAAGTTAAGCATATTATGTCATTCCCAAAAAGTAAAATCATTTTTCTTTTATACTTAGTTTTATTTGTTATACAATCAGAATTTTTTTTAGATTCTTACGAAAGGAAAGGACTTTTGGATAAAATCAGGAAAAAAGGAAACTTTCAGCATAATGGAGACATGGTTTTCAATACAGGAATTCTCATTACTGCTAGAAGAAATCATAAAGGAGATGTAACACAGTACATCCCATGTTCAAAATGTTTGGGATTCTTTTCAAAAAAGTCATTAAGAAAACATTTCAAGAAATGTGGAGAAATCACAACAGGATCTAGGTCAATTATTAGTAATGGAAGGAGAGTTGAAGGTGATATTAGCTGTAAGGCCAATGAAATTGTGAAAAATTTAATATTTCCAGTATTGAGAGATGATTACATCACACGCCCCTTAAGATATGATGATCTGGTGATAACATATGCAAACAAAATGACATTAAAATATCCAAAATCACATCACTATCCAATGATAAGAAGCAGAATAAGATTGATAGGCAAGTTATTGTATGAAGTTAAAAAAATAGATCCAACTGTTAGCGATTTCTCATCTATTCTACTTCCACAAAAGTATGATGCCATTGTAACGGCCATCAAAATAATTGCACAGTTAGATTCACAAAATAGTTACTACAAATCTCCCTCAACTGCAAGCTCAGCAGGCACTCTATTAAAGAAATGTGCGAACATTTATGTAACAGAATTAATAAAACAGGAAAATAATGAGTTGAAGTCACGTGTTTTAGATTTTTTGAAAATTCTTGATGTAGACCTGGCTATCACAGTTAACAAACAGGTTCTTGAAACTCAGTTAAAGCAGAAGAGAAATAAGAAAAATATTTTGCCGTCGAAACAAGACATAAGGTCTCTTAATGAATACCTAAGAAAGTGCAGGAGACATCATTTTGATTCATTGAAAAAACATTTTAATGTCAATGATTATGTAGAGCTGCAAAAAGCTGCACTAACTTCCATTCAATTATTCAATAGAAAACGAGCAGGTGAAGTGCAAAGAATCGAAGTTGAGGACTTTAGTAATTATGAATGTTATGATAATAATAGAGATCAAGAAATTGTTGATGACTTCCCCGAAGAATGGAAAAAAGATGCTGTTAATTTTGTTAGATTCACTATAAGAGGAAAATTAGGTAGAGAAGTACCTGTTCTGTTGTATAAAGAATTATTAGAAATGCTGGAATATTTGGTGAAAAATAGAGAAAAGGCTGGTATTCTGAAGGAAAATCCTTATATATTTGCAATTCCTCAATCTAAGGATAGATGTTTGGATGCTTGTCTGCTGATGCGTCATTTTTCAACTTTGTGCAATGCAAAAAACCCTGAAACTTTGCGAGGAACTATATTAAGGAAGGACTTAGCTACAAAGTCTATGGTGCATGGAGATATACCAGTAACTGATATGGCAGATTTTATGGGCCATGATCCAAAGATTCATTTAAATCACTATCGTTTACCAAGAGCAACAAGAGACCTTGCCAGAGTATCAAGAATGTTAATGTTTGGAAGTGGAATGGAAGGTACAGTGAATAATAATAGCTCCAAAAATTTGTAAAACTTTCATATTTACTGCATTTTTTCAGTTGGTGCAAATGAAATAATCGAGTCAGCCAACTTTAGTTCAAATAACTGTAAGTAAAATACATCTCATTGATTTTTTGCATCATTCATTAATTTTTCCAGATGATAATATAACAGATGAAAATGTTGTGAACTCTCATAATAGTTCACCTTTAAATTTGGACAGTGGTTCAGAGTGTGAGTATATTATATTTGAATTGTTTTCTCAACATACAAAAAATATTGAATTTCTGGATTTAAAGAAAGATGATTTTGCTTTACATTCTTTCATATTCCTGGTAGATGATGACACAGGATCAGCAATTTCTAAATAGATGAAAAATGTTTTTTATATATACAATATTTAAATACGGGTGGGACGCTGAGAAGGTGATCTCTTGTATATGTTTGGTAGTGGTGATAAACAAATAGAATTTATCCACATTCTTGGTTTTCCAGCCAGTAATTTACTTATTTTCTGTATGTTTCTTGTGGTATATTCATTATTTTGATTTATTTTTAAAGAGAATTGAGCTGCAAACATTTTATAGTTTGATTCAACTTAACAGCTGTTGAAACTTCGGTTTTTTGTGATTTTATTCTCATTAAAAAAATCGAAATATAAAGCTTCTTTTCAAAAAGTTAGTGAATTGATATAAAATATTTTTTAGCAGGTCGACATGTTGAGGAGAATGAATCTTTGAATAGAAGTGCTTCAAAACGCTTGAGTAAGCATATTCCTTTGGATTTAGAGTACTTATTTACTTATACAAATAATAACTATTTACAAATATTTCAGCTTCTCCAATGGGACATATTTCAAGGCGATCATGGACTCCTAACGAGAAGAGCACTGTTTTTCGGATTTTTAGTCATGCCTTTTCAACTGGTAAACTACCTTCTCTTAATCAGTGCCAGGAGGCAATTTTATTCAATAAAGAATTGGAAAGTCGAAGTCCTGTGCAACTTAAAACATGGGTTCATAATCAGATGAAAAAAAAACATAACATACCAGTGGAAGGTATTCTCCAGTATTTGATTCATGACTTTTTTCAGTCTTGTGTTACCTACTAATATTGGTGGTTGCATATGATTAATCTGTAAAAATTTTTTTGTAGAAAATGTAAAATGTAAAATTAAACGTACCCCATGGAGTAGCTCTGAAAAATTAGTGGCTCACAAGGAGCTAAGAAAGTACATTGATGGTGGAATATTACCTTCCATTTCTGTTTGTAGGGATATAATAGAGAGATGTCCTGTCCTTCATAAAAGAACACCAATACAATTGAAGTTGTTTGTGAACAACAGCATAAAAAAAACACTAAATAATTGTATACTAGTAACAGTAATAAATGGATATATCTAATTTGAAAGGGGTTTCAGTTTATAAAAAATATGTCAGTATTTGCTGAATTAGGTGTGAAGTAAAAGTTTTTTCAAACGAATGGGGGTATAATGAAAACTTTTCAATTTATACAGTGCCTTGATACTAAATTATACGGATATTTAACAATAAAATTATAATCTATTTACAATGAAATCAAATTAATTTGTCTAAATATGGGATTAACTAAAGTATTTAACAAGTTTACCTGGAAACTCATTCACAACCATCCTACAGGTATCTTTCTAGGTAAACAGGTTTAATAAAGGAGAATTGTTAATATCAAGTTCTTAACAAGTTTACCTGGAAACTCATTCACAACCATCCTACAGGAATCTTTCTAGGTAAACAGGTTCTCCTTTATTAAACCTGTTTACCTAGAAATATTCCTGTTGGATGGTTGTGAATGAGTTTCCAGGTAAACTTGTTAAATACCTCAGTTAATCCCATATTTAGACAAATTCATTTCATTTGCTTGTAAATAGATTATAATTTTATTGTTAAATATCCGTATAATTTAGTATCAAGGCACTGTATAAATTGAAAAGTTCTCATTATACCTCCATTCGTTTGAAAAAGCTACTGTGTTAGCGAAACGCGTCACTTTAAGTTTAAATATAATAAAAAGTAAAAGTATTGTCCATATATTAAATGATTGTAGTAACTCAATAAAACAATCACAAAATATATCATATAATTAAAACGGGCGATTTCCTTAATAACATTCAGACTAATCGAACAAGTCGCAGGAACTACATGAATTGTTAAAATTGACTACATGTAACATTCTCTTCGAAAGCAATGCCTGTTTCAATTAGAGTAGGAATCACCTGAGGATTCTTCTAGAAGATAAAAAAAATTCAATAACGAACGGATGATAGTATAAATTTTCATCAAATAAGTACCTATGTTGTGATGATTATTTATACACATTCCATGACTTATACTATGCCAACTATAAGAGTTTATTCTCTAAACATATAAGCAAAAGAATAAATATGCTAACAAAATAAGTAGGTATTTAGTGTGCTACATGTATACAACAAAAATAAATTAATTAAATATACCTTCTTCTATTACTTTTTATTGTTTTCTCCTTCCAAATCATTTTTTGATTGCGTAGATTCAAAAACGGTTTCATTTTTTAAAACGAGTGTAGAATGATAGCTATTATTCGCGTGGATGAGGTTTCCCAAACGAGTGAGTTTGGAATCATCCAAGGGAATAATATCCATTCTATACAGGAATTTACTTTCTCCACGACTGCATAAAAAATTCTTCCATTGAGAATCGGATCTCGATCGCTCACGTAAGGGTTAAGTATCTATTGAGTTATCGACCAGACTCTTTATGAAAATGTAAAGAATATAAATATAGGTAATTCACAATCTTATCGATTGCACTTATTAGCACAACAAAATAGTTACGTCAATAATACTTAGGTACGGAACAAATGAATAATTTTATTCTGAAGATAAAAAAAATTATACATCCTCTATTGGAATGGCAAAATAAAAGTTCAGCAAACAAAACTTGGATATAGAATTGACTGGCAACTGGATTTCAAGTTAGGTAGTATTCGTTTCTTTCTACGAGCTTGCATGAGTCAGAGAGTGTAGCATTTCTTGATAGAAAAGAGATTTATATACAGAGATGAAGATGTTTCTTTATCTATCAAATTACAGAGTCGGCGCGCAGTTTTTATACCGTCCCAATGACTAAATAGAGAGATACTGGGTGCCTTCCAAGTTGAGCATATACTGCGTATACCGCTGTTTGCACGTTCCGACTTATGGCATTTGAAGTATATACTCACAAATCTTGGGTTTCAAGGTCGAGTATACGAGGTATAACAAGCACTACCTTTTTGCCAAGCAGATCTTATACGGGCATGCGCTATGTGCATTATATTTGCTAACCTCAAAAATAATTTATTTAAAATTTTTGACAAGGTATTTACTGATGAAAAAATCGAACTGGCAATCCTGAGTATAGCAATTGCGCGAACGATACTGAATATATTATAGCCAGATGCAAGAGACCTAATTATTTCCATTTCTAAGATTTATTTTTATATATAAGTATTATTCACAAATTTAATTGCTGTGCTACTGGGTACTACCGCTAAGCGCTTACATTCCATACTTAGGGTTATTGGTTCAAATCGTACCGACTACGTTTTATTTTTAATAATAATAATAACATTAATTATCATAATTTAACTAGAGCTGGAAGGTGGTACCGATTGATTTCGTATAGTGTAATATACTTGGGTATTCAGCTCAAAATTGCGAACATGAAATATACTTAATGAAAAAAATTGCCTAATCAACGGCAAAACAGGTTAAGTATACACTGTGTTATGTTATGAAATGCGGCATAGGAATTCCTTTACAAAACTGTCAAATGCAACCTAACTTTTTTACCAAATAGCTTTTATAAAAATAATAACAGATTTGAAAAGGACGTTGAAAAATAAGTTCGGAATCACTTTTAGTTTTCTTAAATTCCGTCTATTGTGATGAAAAAAATGCATAATATTGTTTAAAAAAATTTAACGCCAGGTTGATTGGTAGATCACTGATTAGAGCACTGAAAATTGGCTAGTTAAATATGACGCGGTTCGATTCCCCGCTGTGATAGAATTTTTTCTTTTTGTTTTTAGTTATTTATTTCACAATTTTTATCCAAAAGACATTACATTTAACAACACCTTGTGCACCTTCGACTTTGAAATCAGGTATCTGTATACTTGTAATGATCAAGGAAAAATAAAAACAAATGTACATAAAAAATGAGAAAATAAAACAGAAATAAAATATTGAACAGCTAATAGAGGTCACTGATACGAGATCAATCATATTGAATCCTTAAGAATCGATTTTCACATAGAGAGTTAACTCTAGTTGAGAATTAGAGCTGGCTCACACACAGCTGTGCGCCTTCCGCTATATTGAATTTAATGCTACGTCATATTATTTTTCATTTTTTCCTCAACAAACCTCCCAATTTGATATTCGGCAGGTAGAAAAATTATCTACGCTATCTTGAAGCGTTGTCATATTGATATTGATTAAGTTTGATATCATATAATTCTTCGTATTACGCTCACCAAACGCTTTCCTTCGATACTTCGATATTACTAGGTTGAATGAAAAATAACAAGTTCGCCATTTTGAGGCGTTTCCATATTGTGTTTAGTGTGATCACTTTACACACTATTTTCTGCTAACTCTTTCATTTGATATCCACATCATAGGAGTTCATGAAAAATAACTAGTGGCGACCTTGGGGCGATCGCCATATTGAATTTTATTCTATTTTTGGTATTTTCCACAGAAAGCCCGTTCATTTCATAACAACCAGAACGGAGCATAAAAAATAACTAGACTCCGCAATTTTGATGCACTTCTATATAGAGTTTAGTAAGACGTCACTATTTTTCGCATTATCCGTGAACCTTTTCATTTGATAACCATATTATGATAATGAATAACAGAATTTCGTCTGCCATCTTGAGGCCATATCAAATTTAGTGTGACGTTATTTTATTTTTCGTATTCTAGTAAGCAAACCTTTTCATTTGATATCTACTATATGTGGGACTCGGTCATATCGAATTTTATCAACAGGTCATTTAGCTAACCATGAACTTAACGCATATATATAAAATTTCAGCCAACAAGTGGGTCACGTATGACTTGCACTTTTTTAGTTTTGTTTCGATTCCACAGATTGTGCGGAAGTAGAGTTCAATACATACTTTGCAGAAGGCAAATCCTGTACAAAAAAAGGTAGAACGTGTCGCGGGACACATAGTAGGAACTTTAGTTCCTTCTAAGCAAAAATTATGTAATACATCTGACATTATAGATAATCAATTTGCATATCTCTCGGTGGTCGAGTAGTAAGCAAATCAGACTCTCACGCGGTAGACCCGGGTTCGATTCCCCGTGAAGAAGTTTTTTTATTGCTAATTTTATTTTTGAATATTTATTCTGGATTATATTAATAACGACAACAGGTAGATGTTTGAAATATTCAGCAGAATAATTATTATTATAGATAATGGTACGGTACCCTTCATGGACTGGCAACATCTACTTATAACAGCATCATATATTTAAAAAGGGAAACCGTAGCATTATACAAATTGGAGATTCAAGAACTGTACGTTTACCACAAAAAAATTTGTGGAAACATAAAATTGAATTGTTAAATTTTCAATTTGGAGTTATATTACAGTTTAAAGATATTTTTATTTTCTAGATTTCTTCTTAAGTGGGTTGTAGAAAAAATATGCTGTTCGACTCGTGTGGATTGTCCATATCCCACTTGAACGATTGAGCACTCCGCCTACGGCGTCGTGCTCAAACTTCGTCCTCGTGCGATATGGCCATCATATCCATACTAGTTGCACAAACTACTATTTCTATCAAAATATGCCCTTTTACATTTAAAAACAACCTACCAAATGTCAAATCAATTTGTCCATATCCATTCTAAAGTTATCGAATTAAAACATTCAAGTTTTCAAAATTTCAACACCCTGTATTTCGAAAAGTAAATGTGCTAGACCCCTTAATTCTCATATCATTTTGTCCAATTTTACGAGAGGAATCTACATGCAAACGTTGTAATTACCCTTAACGTTCGAGATGCTTATACCATTTTTGCGCGATCGTATTGAAATAAATTCCAAATAAAATAATTTAAATTTCTTCGAAATGAACGAAATGTCAAAAGTGACATTCATACTTCTCGATCAGCTTAAAATATATTTTGCATTTTGGTGAAATTGTTTTTATGCTATTTATTACTTTTCGACGTCTGAACGGTAAGTAAATCACTAACCGACGTGTTAAACTTAGAAACCAGTAAACACAACCTACCGTCCTGACAACCGATGCTGTAAATAAACAAAAAAAATCAATCGCGCAGAAAAAATTATGGAAATGATAGTAAACATTTATCCGAACAAATTCAAGTAGATCACCTGTACTGCGAATACCAGCTTTGCATAGAATTTTAATATAGGATCGGTGGTTCAGTGGTAGAAAGCTCGCCTTCCACGCGGGTGGCCCGGGTTCGATTCCCGGCCGAAGCATATGAATCGCTGCTTCGTAAACGAGAGAGAGATACTCAGGAGAGAGCACACGCACATAACGGGCAAGGCACATAACGAAGCAACGTAACATAACGTAACGTAACGATCAGATCTCTTGCGTCGCGACCCCTGGTCGCTCAAACATAACCTGACGTGAAGAACTAAAGTTCCAAAAAAGTGGGCGCCAAAACCTACATTTTATGAATGAACTGATATTCTGCAGGCACTATGGTCCCGTCTACCAATATCGGGGGCCAATGTTTACGTTTAAGTGTTATGGCAGTTTGGCGCCAGGCGTCGAAATGGACAAATGGGGCCGAATTGCCTGATACTTTGCGGTTCGAGGGGTCGGACTTCCTGTTATACGTATATATATATATATATATATATATATATATATATATATATATATA
>CAJUYG010003474.1:0-21305 GCA_910591675.1 Galerucella calmariensis
AAATAACCACATGGTGTCACTCTACTGCTTCCAAGTGATCACAAATGACCCGATACAGTCCAAGAATATTTCGAGAGACCAGAAGTTTTCTTCCCAAATGACTCCCATATAGTTGGAGATGCTGCATATGGAATCCATCCATATCTCCTGGTTTCCTTTAAAATAATGGTCACCTTAGTGCCATGCAAAAAAATTTTAATTTCTGTCTGTCTTCTGCTCGAATTTCCATTGAAAGATGTTTTGGTTTATGGAAAGGTCGATGGCGCAGCATCCTTGATGTTTTACCAATAACATTAGAAAAAACTCCAGAATACCTGATTGCCACTTGTGTATTACATAATATTTGTATTATGAAAGGAGATATGATTCCTTTTGAGCAAATATTAAGAACAAAAAGAAGAGGAAGGCTGATATTGAATGGAAAAATAGAAGGTGAAGCTAAACGTCAAAGAATTATTGATGATTTAATTATAAGAAATAATTAACATTCGTAACACTTCATTAAAGATTAATAAATTAATACTTCAAGTCAACAATAATTTATTTATAAGCAGTACCTAACAAAAATAAATAAAATAAATATTCTTAAAACAAATGGAACATCGAACATCAATTCATAATAAACAAAACAAATATCAAAACAACGAACAAAAAGAAGAGTAATTCATAATAAATAGAAAAAATATTCTCAAAATAATATGAGAAACAAAATTAAGAGTAAATTACAATAAATAAAACAAATATTTTGAAAACAAAATGAACAGTGATTCATAATAAACAAAACAAAATGAATTGTAATTCACAAAAAACAAAAAACATTTAGCAATAGTAATCCTGCAATTTACTATTTTTTAATTACCTTGAACAAACTTTGCAGCATTTCATGCTGCCTCTCTTTCATTGCCAACAGTTTATTAAATTTATCTTCTTTATCTTGTTTATTTTTTATTTTTTGTAGATCTGTCTCTTTTTTCAGTGAGCGCTTTTCCTCTTTAACTCCTTGTAAATATTTTTCAAATGTTGTTTCCAGCTTGCGCTTTTTGGTTTCTGTCACTACAGGAGATGGAGGTGCAGAAGGACCAGCATTAGAAGCTGCTGCTTTGGGCTGTGCCAACCGGTGGAACCAAATATCTAGTTGATTATCTGAAATATGAAATTAAATATTCAAACAGTAAAAATATTCTTACTATATCATTCAAACTTGGGAAATAAAAAAATAGCAAGATAATTTAAACACAAAAACTAACATCAAAAAGGTGCCAAGTAATCCTATCATTACCGAAGGTGCCATTATGATCAATTACTTTTTTTGAAAGTCCACTTAATTTACTTTGGCATTGAGCCCCGTTCATGGTATATGTTGGATCATGGTGTCTCATTTGTCGTGCGATTTCCTCCCAAATTGTTTTATGTCTTTTTGCTCCACCACTTGAGTTATTTATATGTTCCTCATAGAGGGTTAGAAGGAGGTGAACACATGATGTTATCCATATGAATAGGGACTTTGATGATGAGCTCTCTGCAATAATTAGATTCTTTAAATATAGAAATGCACACATAAAAATTTAAAGAACAAAAAAGTGCAGAAACTTTACCATCATTTTCACATAATAAGGGCGGTGGCGAAACTGACGATAATTCACTCTCTTCGAGACTTTCTTTCACCTTCTCCACCTCCTCTTGTACCAGCTGCTGTAAATAGCTGTCGTCTGAAATAACATTTATTTATTCATTCCACTTCTCAATTTTATATTATACTTACCCAATGATGCTCTAGCAGCTTGTTCTGAAGTCAACAAAATAGTTACTATTTCATAAGAACAGACACCTCATTTCGGGCTGTCATTTTCGATGCGGATGGGTTAGGTTAGGATAGATGAACAAATTATAAAAATTGGCGCGCTTATGCAGTAGTGCTCACAGTGCCTCCCATAACAGTCATGAGCACTGCAAGCGAGATGGATGCCGTCCTTTATGACGTCACTGCTTCTCGCAGTGCTGAAACTGATCGTTGTAAAGCTACGTTTCCATTCCTACAAGTCGCAGGGACTTGTGCCGGGCACATGTCCCCGGCACATGTAGCACGGTTTTGTTTTACTGTTTCCATTTCCTTGAGACATGTCCCTGAGATGTTGGGTAAAAATAAAAATACTCAGTCCCTGTTCGACACTGTGCTGAGCAGGTGCGTTTATTGTGTTGGTACAAACATGGAAAAAGTCGTAGCTGCCTCCGCCTTTGTGGTTATTGCGGGTGCATACTGTGAACTCAAGAAAAAAATCATCAGAAGTTTTTTAGCGAGACGTGATTCAGAAGGGGCCTACAATTCCCTGATGAGAGACTTACGTCTTCAAAGCGGGTTTGACAATTTTGTTCGAATGACGGCAGCAGATTTTGAGTTGTTATTAAATCTGATTGGTCCCGAGATTACCAAAAGTAGGTCATGTCGACTTCCAATATCTCCGGGAGAAATGTTGGCTGCCACCCTACGATACTTGGCAACAGGGGATTGCTACAGTTCAATCATGTACCTACACCGGATCTCAAAAGCGTCAATTTCAAGATTTATACCCGTAGTGTGCAAGGCTATCGTTTCATCATTAAAAGACTACATTCAGGTAAATAAGTTCAAATTCATTCCATAAAATAGTTTATTTCATCAAATAATACCTACATATAATATCCAATTGTGTAATTATGTAACTGTTAATAATGTAACAACATAGTAAATTGAAAATTAGTGACAATGGTGTACATATAAAACACTTCTTATGTTTGATGGTATCCTATTAGTAGAAAGAATTTTGCTGGAGCTCATAATCTTCTACTGGGGTTTGGTTAGTTTGTACTTCTTCAGGAGACAGCTGTGGTTGCTGGTTGTTTGCTTGAGGGGAAGGGTATGGACTAGATGAAGAACTACTAGCAGGGTTATATTGGTTGTATCCAGGAAATGGTTGCGGCGGTTGTGCACGGTAAAATGTGTTCTGGCTATTGTTCCATGGAGGAAACATGTGTCCTCCTGCTCCCCCACATTCAGCTTGGTACAAGATATTAGAAATACTATGACGTATCCAAGCTTTAGTTTTCCTATCTTGGAGCTTTTTCAATGATTCTCCTACATATTCTCCAAAACACTCGTCCTCATCCTTATTTTTAGTCATAGTTGTTGTCAGCACTTCATATGCGTGATTGATTTTCTTTTCCAAACCACCCACTTTCGATGGTGGCTTACTTCCTTTGTTTGAGATTGTTCTTTTTCTGGTTGGTGGCTCTTGGGATTCCTGTCGCGCAGATCTTTTGACTTCTTCAATCGCAGGTTCTGATCTAGTAGCCCTATCAGCCCCGTCGTTATCTTCGGGTGGATCATCAGGGTCACTCTCATCTCGTTCTTGGGTTAAGTCATCTTGGGTCTGAAAAGGAACAAAATAATTAGCTACATTGTTTGAACCAAGTAGTATATTTTGTACATTGTGCAGTACACGATTATATAAAGTTTTTCTGTACTTTATTAATTATTTTCAGGTACCAAATAACGGAGAAGGGTGGAATGATGTGGCCGAAGGGTTTTACTCTAAATGGAACTACCCAAATTGCATAGGAGCCCTCGATGGAAAGCATGTTGTGCTTCAAGCTCCAGCCAATAGTGGTAGCCTGTATTACAATTATAAAGGAACTTTCAGCATTGTTTTAATGGCACTATGTGACGCAAACTACAGCTTTTTATTTGTTGACGTAGGCGTTCAGGGCCGTGAATGTGATGCCGGTGTTTTTTTGGATACAGAACTATATGCTGCGCTGTATCAAAACAAACTGAACATTCCTAATGGACGGTGTTTACCAGGAAGAAGCGTGGAAATTCCGTATGTGATAGCTGCCGACGATGCGTTTTCTCTATCAGAAAGATTGATGAAACCGTTTGTGGGAAGACATGTAAAGGGCACCATTGAAAGAGCCTTTAACTATAGGCATTCAAGAGCAAGGAGGGTAATTGAAAATGTTTTCGGGATAATGAGTAGCGTTTTTCGAGTACTTAGAAAACCCATCCTACTTCAACCAGAATCAGCTAAATGGGTGACACTGAGCTGTGCTTATCTGCATAATTTTTTAAGAAAAAATTCTTCGGCTAATATCTATAGCTCCGCCCAGACTTTTGACTCTGAAGACAGCAATGGAAATGTCATCAACGGCACTTGGAGGAGTGAAGGACAGGAACTTACCGGACTTCGATGGTGCAAAAATAAAGGGGAAAATCCCGGTGTATTTGTTCGTCAAGAACTGGCTCACTTTTTTCACAGTCGGCCATTGCCATGGCAGCAACGATATGCTTAGGACGGCAAATTATATTATTATCAAGTTATTATTAAGTGTATTATTACGGCAGTGTATATTATTATTATTATTAGTATTATTAGTGTATTATTAAGTGTATTATTTTCTTCACTAGCGCCCAAAACGGGCTAAACTAATCATTTTGTTACTATAGAAACTAAGAATGGTTGTATACCTTTTATAAATACTGTAAAATATTAATCATATTTTGGCAAGACACCATTTATTTAACTGGTGTGCCCTTTCATTGACCAAAAGTAATATTATACTAGTATTATATTGCTTAATGATATGATATTATAAAACATGCATAATAAAAGAAAGTATACCAGCATTGTTGTATTGTACTTGATTTTGGTTTTAAACCATATACTTTCCGCAATACTTTTTTTTATTTTGATGTTGAAATAAAATTAAAATCAAAAGATTTAAACAAAAATCATCAACATATATTCAATATTGTACTTACCAAATTTAAATTCAGTGAACTCGTGTGTGGTAGATTCTCAGTCGAGTTGCTCAGAAAGCTTAAAAGTGAGTAGTAACACCACTTAGGCACGTAGACGTCACTGGCACCTGCCCCACTCTTCTTGCTTTTCTCAATCTTCGTTTTTTCCCTGAGATACTGCGAACGAATATTATGAAGTTTCTCTTCTATTTCATCACTTTTTGACCCTAATGCTTCAGCAATTCGTTGCAGGGCATCAACACGGCTGTTTGAGTTTTTGTGATGTGAGCTTCGAACATTCCACAAAACAGACTCCTGTTCAAACAGTTCGATTAGTTCGGTAGTACGGCATTTGGTCCACTCCATTACAGTGATAATACGTTCCAATTAACAGGGAAGAACTACACAAAACAAAACACAGACACACACGATCCACGCGAAACACACGTTGGAATCTGAGACAGAGGGGTTAGATTTTGCTGTCAGAAGCATGGAGCTAGGAAGGGAGTGGAGGGAGTGAAAGGCTCTTATCAGCAGGTTTCATTGAAGCCAAGTAGGATGTAAACAGTGGTCTGCGCATTCGCAAGTCCCGGGCACAAGTCGGAGGCCGTTTCCATTCTCCGGGCACAAGTCGCGGGCACATGTTTTGTCGCGCAGTCGGCTGCAACATTTTTGTCAAGGGCACTTGTGACGCGACGTGTCCAGACCGTTTCCATTCTGCAAGTTGCAGAGAGTTTTGTTGTAATGGAAACGGGGCTTAAGCACTATTCGGACCGGTACTCAAGGTGCTGACAGTGCTATAAGCGCAATTCGGAACGCAACATAAGACTAACTTACGGTAATAGAAAATTATATTGGTAAACCGGCACGTAGTGTTAACTTATTACCTCGACCAACAGATGTCAACACTATATCTAAACGGAAATATTTAATTGTCTCATGGTGGCCCATGTCTTATAGAGGCCCTCCTACCCTATATGGGCCTGTGTCCCTTAGCCCATGTTGGCGTAACTGACCAAAGAAGTTTTCTAAGGGATCTTGGTTTAAAATACGGAATTTCATATTTTTTCAATTCTTTGGACAAGAATGCCAAACCATTCAAAGTTACTTCCCAATTTACCAATGTAGGTGGTCTAACAAGTGTACCATCAGTGGGTTTTTTGAAGTGCATGGTAGACAATTCTTTTCTTGCAGTCTGCCAATATTGTATGAGACCGCAAACTTAAGGGTTTTCCAGATGTACTGTTATAACGTGTATGTCCATTGACACTGTCAAAAAAATTATCAAAAGATTGTAAAATTTTAACAGTACACCTGGCTGAATTTTTTAAAACATGAATTCCATCTTTAGACTTGATTCCTGAAAATAATGTGTACTGTTAACTAAATTGGAAATTATTCTGTATTGAAAAATATACATATATAAAAATGTTTATAGAATATTTACAAGAAATCACCTTTTCTATACATCGAATGCATTACTGACGCAAATTTGTGGCTGAACACCTGGACAGCTACTGAAACTTCCATTTTTTTCATATGTTTTTCATAAACATGCCCTTTTTAATTTTGTTCAAAGCTCTAAGTCTTCCAGCTTCACTATCAATTTCAAATGTAGCTACAACATCTTGCCAATCACCAAATATCCTATTTTTATTGACCTTCCAACATAATTTTTTTCTTAAGAAATTATTGCGAATTCCTTTGATTAAATGTGGAGGTTCTAGTCTACACCATTCGATTCAGAATTGAATTTCCTATAAAAAGAGGAATTTTCCACATCGAAAATATGGATTTCAGAGTTTTCAGATTTTGAAAAGTCCACACCGAAACTTATACTAATTCGCGAAGAATGCGCGAATTCGCGAAGAATGTAATTGTTTGGTTGTTGATTCGGTATATTTTTAATTTTTAGTTGATATTATTTGGGACTCCATTATGTTTCACTGAATAATTTATTGCCCCTGTATTTTTGGGGCCTTGGTCCGATACTGTAGCTACTACTATGAAGCCTGCCTTTCGACATTCATGGGCAATGGTTTTGATTTCTCTAACTATATTCATGGAATTCAAGAAAACATTGTTGTATTCTGTGTAAGAATTTTAATTATTTTTAAAAGGCAAAGCGCTTTCGGCTATTAGGCCATCTTCAGTGCGATACCAGTAAGTAATAATAGTTGGAAAAATGTAAAATAAGAAATTAGTAAAGAGTTACTTACTCGTCAAGTATATAATACAAGAAACCTAATTAAAGGTCGACAACACATTAACGTCAAAATAATAAAATTCTTTAAAAAATTACATTAAATTTAAATTTCAAATATTACCCTGATTGGGGTAAACTGTCTTTAACTTTTGAACATTTTTAATTTTAATATCTCCAGCGACTAAACGAACACGTGTTAATAGAGCGGAAATTGAAGTGACACTACTTCAATTTGAAACTAACAAATGACAAGTGACAATCTAAGTGAACACAGAACTCAAGTTATCCAATATGAGCCTAGAAATAACATTGTTACAATTATGTGTAAATGTAAATATTCAAGAACCCATTTCAATTTGCAAAAATTGTTGTAAATCAAGTAATTTGGTAATGTCCAAAAAAAAGTAAATTTCCTAAATAAAATTGTAAATAAATAAGTTTGATATTAAGGTCTAATCCATCAAAACCCATCCAATCATAAGATGCCGAAAAAGATTAATGGGTCTAATGAGAAACCATTTCTAAATATAATTCAAAATAGAAAATGTACACATAAGTGAAAAGAGATTCCAAAAGCACATAAATTAAATTAAAAATTATAAAATATTTGTGTAAATCAATGAAAGTAATTATCTGAGAACAATTCCAAATAACAAATTTTAATCAATAAACATTGTAATCTGGTAGTCTCTCACAACAAAAAAACAAATTATTTAAACCGAGAAAACAGATTTGATTCAAGTCTAATGAGAACCCATTATTCACATCTAATTCCGAAAACAAAACTCTAATTCTAAATAGATAACCAATCAATAGTCAGAAGAAACTCCAAACACAAAGAATGAAGTATGTAAAAACAAATTCCAGCAAATTATTAACAACAAAAATCTATGTAAATCTAAAGAGAAAATTTCAAGTAACTAGTGGTCAAATTATGTATCCAAGTAATATCCCAAAACCAATGTAAAAGTCATTCTCATTAAGAAAGATCTGATTTAGAGTCTAATGAGAACCCATTACTCAAATCTAATTCAAACAAACAACTCCAACAAGAATCCAGAAATATCCAAAATAAACAAATAACTAATCATGCATTTTGTAATTTAAACATATGGCAAAATTATATTGATGATCATTAACTGAACTGTATGGTATCAGTCTGATAATGTTGTGGATAAATATAAAAAACCTTGCTGATCAATATTATGGTAAATAGTACTCACCCACATCTTTTTGCAATTCGCTCACGAAATGTCATCATTTTGACACACATTTTAGTTGCAAAACGTGGTTCATTTTGTCACTCACTGAAAAAATGAGATTTCATTTTGTCACTCAGGGACAAGAAATCCATTTATTTTTATTAAGAATACCTAGTTTTATTATGAAATCAATTAGACAACTACATATTATAATATTTTTATTGAGAAATCACTGTAATTTATTATAAATATAAACGTACAGTTTTGAAACGTATTGCCACGGAATAGGGGGAGTGGGGGCGCATTGATACAGTTTTTTTCTACCCATGAAATTTATCACTTTCGATGAATTTAGCAAATACTTATTTTCATTATAAATTAGCAATATGTATATAATTAAAAAAAAACTAACCAATTTCTCCTAATGACAACACGGATGAACTATATTTTGTTTTTTTCCCGAGCAGCCATTTGCATCAAAGTGCCCCGTATATGGGGTACAATGATACAGTACATGGGGCAGTTTGATACATTGAAGGGTTAAATAAGCTATTATAGGACTAAGCAGGAACCAAGACATTTATTTATATGAAAACAACAAAAATGTTAAAATATATCATTAGTTGTAAAACAGAAATTTTAAAACTTATTGTAAATTTTAAAAACTGAGATTGAAGTTAAAAGAAAACATGGAAGCAGTTCGAGCTGTTCCTTGTTTGATGTTTGGATGGGGTAATTTTGCAACAAAATCACAAAGTGGGACCGAAGCTTCATCTCTGTTGTCTGGAAAGACAAAAGTCCAAGAGGCAGGTTTCTTCCTCAAAAAAGAGATTTGGTAATTAGAAGTACTGTTGTCTCTAGAGATAACCTTACCAATATAGTGAAGAACCGACTTTTATTTCTCAAATTTGACTATCAGAAAGTCTCCTTCTTTTATATTTTCAGAAATCAGTTGGGTTGTCTCAAATTCACTTTCATTACTCGATGGCTCTGAATCAAAATTGGAGCTTGAATCCATTATCTCGAACTCTTCAGTGGTACTTTCGGATTCTTCGTCAGATTCGGGCTTCTTACTTTTCGATGTGAGTTTGATGTCGACGAGCCTCTCTTTTATTTCGTCTACAGCTATAAGGCTCTTCAACTCCTTAGCACGTTGTCGTCGTTCTTTTAATAGCCGTTTTTGCTCTTTTATCTCGTGTAACTTCTGAAGTTCTTTTTCAGGAGTGTCTGTGTAGATTCTTGATTTGCCACGTTCTCTTGCCTTTCGTTTTGATACTTTTGTTACTTTCGGGTATGGCCTTATAGATTCAGGTGTTACTTGTACTTCTGTACTGGTACAAGGCTTTGGTTCTAGCCTCTGAGGTGTATTTTGTTGAAGCAGATCTATTTCAGATATTGTGGAACAGTGTGAAGGTCCGGGTTGATCATCTGATAACATTGCTGGCTCTTGCAAATCGATTTGTTGCGTAGCAGGGGGCTATTGATCATTGTAAATGCTGCAGGGGGCAAAGTCATCATCAGAGAAAGTCAGTCTGTTTATAGGATAAATGCCTGGTTTTGTAAAGCCGCTAATAATATTTTTCACTGTGAAGGCTTCGAGATAAGCAAGTTTAGAGGAATATCATAAATTGACAGCGCTTGCCCTGGGTGATTTAAATGCCAATCATTAAATGATACTTTCAATTTAGCTTTAAATGGTCCAAACACTCCCACATCCAACGGTTGCAACTTGTTGGAGGTATGTGGTGGAATGGACAAATAAACTATTCCATTATCTCGGCAATAATCTACAACTTGAACTGAAACATGTGATTTTTGATTATCACACAGCAATAATACAGGGTTTTCGATTGAACTATTCGTATGTTTTTTTATGTTTCAAGGCTTCCATATAAAGATTGCAATTCATCCAAACCGTTTTAGTTGCCATGCCCAAATTACCTTCAGGAGCAGCAGTCATGAAATGGTTCTTATAATTCACCCTCGGAAAAATAAAAATGGGAGGAATGGCATTCCCGATGGCTGTTATTATGCAACAAAATGTAACAAGTTCTCCCCTTTCTCTTGAAACTATTCGACCAACCTGCTTTTGTTTTGTCTCCGCCAATAATTTTGGTGTGTTCAAAACAGTTGTGATTCCCGACTCATCAAAATTTATAATACGATCAGCCGTGAAATCATAAGATCAAACGAACTTACCTAGTGATGATTGATTATATGAAGGCCTCGTTGAAATAAATAGACCAATGTAGTACCTCCGCCACTGGCTACCTATAAGACGAGCAACTACCTTGTTATATTTAATTTTAAAGTGTTTATTTTCCACAAAGGAGTTTAACTTTTTCAAGTTTAGAATTAATCTGTAAGAGCCATCTGGTTTTGGTACGAAAAAAATTTTTTGATATAAATTGTTTTTTACAGTGATTGACTACTGATATTGCACCTTTTTCTAATAAGTCACTTATCAGTTTTTTTAATACTAACTTTTCATTATGGGACCATTTATTTTCAATGGGTATAATATTTTGTACCGGATTTTCAGTGAAGGGAATTGACAGTCCTTTTATATAAGACATTACTGTCTTATGTATTGATAACCCCTGCCCTCTTTGAGAAAAAAATTGTAATCGTCCACATGGTTTACTAACCTGTAGTTCTACAACTGATGATTGCGCCCCCTGTCCTTCTGGCTGCTTTGAGGGTAATATCTCTGCCGAAGGTTCTGTCCTTTCTTGTAAGTCGTGCTCCGGTGACTGGAGGGATAGTATATGAGCTATTATTCATCTCTCTCTCTCTCTCTTGAAGAAGAATGAGAATGCACCGTCTCACTTCCACTTTCGCTGGTGTTGGTAGAAACACGGCGTCTTTTACGACCCTTGCTCTTTTTCTTATTGTAGTTTTCTTCTAGGTAATTGAGTCTTTCTTCATAATTTTTCTAAATTCAGCACTAGTATTCACGATTTATTACGATGCGTACGTATCAGCACAAAAACGAAGACTGGATAGTATCGACGGGGCTCGGGCAGGGTTGCAAGGGAGTCGGTTTGTTGCTCAGCTTTCAAGATTGTGGACGTATTAGCCAGGGGCGGAGGTACTACATTAGTCTTTATTTATGAGACGAGGCCGAAATATAATTATATTTATCAAGAACCTTCTGATAGCTGCTAGAAAATCCTCTACAGCTGTCCTGCTAAATCCGAAGGATCTTGCAATACTAGTATTTTCGGGTTTTCGTAAACTAATATTTCTATTTCTTCTGCGAAAACCGTAAATCCAATCTAGTCCTGCCTGTTGTTTTTCATCCCATTTTGCAGGATACCTACTTGCAGTTTAGTTTCTCCATGAGCAAGATATCTTAACTGAAGTAGAGTAAGATCAAAATGCATTTCGCTGCATTTTACAACATAAGCATTCGACTGGCCTTCTTTTCAACGGTAAAAACTTGTGTTGAACAATATTTTGACAAATAGTGTTTCTCTGGATTATTTTGTTTCAACTTCTCAAGCCTATGTTGCAATGTGGCTGCTTTTAAATTGTATCTGTCAGCTACTTTTCTGATAGACATATGTTCTTCACGGACAGCTTTAATTGCCGATGCCATGGCAGTTTCATCTAATTCAGCTCTGTCCGTTTTTCTTTCATAGATTCTAACCATGTTGTCTGAAAATAAAACAACACTACTCAATTAAGAGAGAAAATGGGGTACATTGATACACATCAAAGTGCCCCGTGAATAGTGTATCAAACCGCCCCGAGACGCCATTTTGATCATTTGATAGATTCACAGAAAAACTATGAGACTTTCACTTAAAACGAAATGTACCATCAGCAATAATGTCCTTGTCCTCTGATTGTAATTTAGTAGCAATTGTATTGTTTTATCGTTTGAACTAAAACTTTGAATTTCGTCTTCTGAATTTACTTTATAGGCTAAAAAACACGTGTACTCCCATGAACAGCTTAAGTTAGACTACTCGTTCTCGAGATTTGTATGGGCATCGTAACACTACTAATGCCATCATTCGACAATAGGAGAAAACTATGTCTACGTTTAGTTTTTGAATGACGGCCACTGTATCAAAGTGCCCCCTGTATCAATGCGTCCCAACTCCCCCTACTGCTGCCTTTTGTTCATTACTTCTAGACATAGATGAAACCCCAGATGATACATCATTGTTAAAAAACTCAGCCACGTTTGAATTCATATTATGCTTGTCGATGTACTTTGTTGTCGGAAAAAAAAAGCAATCAAATTTGTAAATTTACTGATATCCACATTTTTATTGACATAGATTGTTGTTCGTAACATCGAATATTATTAACACTCTTTATTAGCAGAACTTGCTCTTGTACATGTATAAGTATAAGTCAAAAAAGTATATATATATACATATATATATATTGTTATGGTATGAACATACCCAAAATAAATCATTTAAAAATAATCATAAGGCAATACGACCAACTCTGTTATTTGGTTACTTAGTTAAATAAATTCATCACAATAAAATAAATATAATAGAAATAAACTAATAAATAAGTCAAATTAAAACATGCAAAACTGATAATATTAATAAAAATAAATAACATTCTTTATAATAAGTTTTGGCAAACAGTATATTCTAAATTATTAATCAATTTTAATAAACCCTGTATAATTGAAGAATTTAAGCTATAAATTGACAGATAAAAACAGGAGTACCAACTTCAAGCAAATCGTATAAAATACCAACCTAAATTTTAAGGTTATAAAAGATAGAAATACAAATTTTTGACCACTGCAATGATAAAAACAATAACATAAAAATGAAACAAACACCATATAGTAACTAAAACATAATTTCATTTGAATAAACTTACAATATTTTTAAAGATTGGAAATATCAATTTAGTAACAAACTTTTAAAATGAATTTCATTGCTTGAAATAAAACAAAAGAAAGTTTGTTTAGGAAACAAATGAAAAAATCAACGGCTTGTATAAATTTCTCCGAGGGAAAAAGAGGTAGAAAAATTTGAGTTGAAATTAAAAGTAAAAGTCTTAATAAAACTATATAAAATATTCAAAAGATTAATAATATATTATTTATATAAACATAATTATAAGGAGTCAGTGATACCTATAATTAATAAAAGTGAAATAAGTGAGAATACTTACAAAGTGCCGGTAAGCGTACATCTACCTCTGAATTTATAATTTTAATCAAGACGAACTGATATATCTGGCATAGTTTTGTCGATATAACTAAGGAATTTTCCACAACGAACAGACTGTGTAAAATCCACAGTTTTTGAAGAAAGGAAATACCGGATTTGATCCCCAGCTGACAGTCTGTATATTCTGCAGGCCTTTCCCACATTTTCCAACCCATTGAAACCTTCGAATTTGAAGAGAGAATAAAAGTTTAAACTAACAAACATTCAGGTACCTACCTACTGTTCATATTAATTTTAAGTTTTTTTTATGTAGTATAAATTGTTTGCTTATTAGAATTAAATTGTTTGCTTAGATATAATTAGATAAAAATACTTACAGAACATTTGATAAAATCAATTCGTTAGATTAACGTTTTCATTCAGTTTCATAACATTCCAAGAGCAAAGTAAAATAAACTTCTTCTTTTTTTTCACTAGATAAATAGTCTATTATAATTAAGGTCACATATCCATGTAACTGAATTTAGTTCTGTGAGTATAGTTCAATAGTGTGCCTGGATGAATGAATGAAAATTTAGATAAATAAGAATTAGAATAACTGTATAATTTGAATATTTTATTATATAAAAAAACCTAATAATAATAATAGTTCAATAAAAGATAAAACACTTATCCAATAGTACAGGTGGCTGTTTTGTTTAATGTCTATGGTTCAATTGCAGTAATATACTTCAGTGCCAACTTTCAACACGAAGGCCAAAGAACAGAGTCGGTCTTCATAAATTTTAATTTGACCTCACAATAAAATATTCCCTGAGAGTATGAAAAAAATATACAAATAATAATATAATAAAATAAAAATTAAGAGTCTCATAAAATAGCTGAGATAATCATTAATGGCGCCCAACTAAAATATAAATAAAATTTTAAATAATAATAAATATAAAAAAAAGGTAAGTATTAAAATATAATAAACAAAACTTATACATACAAATCAAATAAAAAAAAGTATACTTACCTTAACCATAAAAATATGTATAATGGTATATAATATAAACAGTTAAAGATAAAACGTAATTAAAAGAAATACTAAAAAAAAAACATTCAAATACAAATTTTTTTTAAAAAGATTTTGGAATATAAATATAATAATATAGAATATCTCAATTAATGGGGACATTTGCACGTACGTATTCTTTTATTTGTCTTGTGAATGATCGTAACGTATTACACTGCTTAAGTGCATTTGGTAAGTTATTAAACAATACTAACCCAGAACTAAACAGCGAGTCAATACCCATGTAGTCAGCACCAACATACAAATTAAATGCACTATTTCTTGTATTATATGCATGTATGTCCGAAATATATGTCATCTGGTCACAAAGATAACTTGGTAATTTCTTATTTTTCAATTTAAAAATAAATATCAACAAATTGAACGTCAGTCGTTGTTTAACAGACATAATTGATAATGTATTCATCATGTATTCAATGGAGGTGCGCCTGTTACATTTAAGAATTGCCCTCATTGCCCTATTCTGCAGCTTTTGCAATCTGTTGAGATTGTTTTTACTAACAAAATATATTAGTGTACTGCAATAGTCAAAATGAGGCGACACGATTGACCTGTATATAGTCAGTCTTGCAAATTTAGAAATTTTACTAGCTACTCTATTTAGGAAATATATTTTAGTTGCAATTTTTCTTTCTATGTACTTACAATGCTCATATAGATTTAATTCTGGATCTAACATTACTCCCAAATATTTAAACTTAAATACTCTCTCAACCCTTTCATCATTTATTGTAATGTTAAAAGACTTATTAATTTTACTGAGAATGCCTTTTTTCCCCAATATCATAAATTTGGTTTTCTGAATATTAATTTTCAAACCATTGTCACACAACCACTCAAATATGTTAGTTAGATCTTGATTCAAATATTTCTCTATTTCATCTGCACTACCTGCAAAATATAGCATAGTGTCATCTGCAAATAATTTAATTTTACACCTTTTAACATGTCTCACTATGTCATTTATGTACAATAGGAAAAGTAATGGTCCCAAAACGGAACCTTGAGGAACTCCTGGGTCCATATTTATTATTTCTGAGAATGACCCCCTATACCTTACAGACTGTTTTCTATTCTCAAGATAAGACTTCAACCAATCCAATACTTTATTCACACAACCATACTTACGCAATTTAAGTAGTAATAGCTCTCTATTGACAGTCTCAAATGCTCTCTTAAAATCCAAAAATACCACACCAATAATCACCTTCTTAACTAACTCTGTCTTCCAAGAAGAAATTAGGAATTGCAGCGCAGTTTCGCATGAGTGCGATTTCCTGAAACCTGACTGTTCCTGAACTAGTAAATTTTTTTGAGATATAAAGCTCATTATTTGATCTTTAACCGCAATTTCCAGTATCTTCTCGTAAACAGGTAAAACATTAATAGGACGATACTCCGATGCCAAAATAGTATTCGCTACTTTTTGAATTGGAATAACTGTTGAAATTTTCCATTTATCTGGTACTGATCCACTACTTAGGGACGTATTAATTACATTCAGGAATCTATCATCAATTATTTCAACCACAAGGGAAATAACATACAAATTAATGCCATTATGGTCCGCAGTATTTTTTTTCAAAGATTTAACAATTTGTTTTAACTGAAACATGTCTATTGGTTTGAAATGCTCCAAAAGAATGTCTGGTTCCTGAATAAAATGTAATACGTACTCATAATTGTTGCATGGCTCTATCTGACTAATTATTTGTTTTAAGCTTTTTATAAAATAAATATTGAATTTATAAGCTATTTCTGATTCAGTTTCGACATATTCTCCATCAAAATCAATGCCTTCAACTATTTTCGTTTGTTTTCCCTTTACTAATTTTTGAATTGATTTCCACATTTCCTTACTGTTGCCCTTATTATTATCAATTATCTGTTCATAATGTTTTTTTGTTTCACTCCTTATCATGTTAGTAGTTCTATTTCTAGCTACTTTGTACTTTTCCCAATCTTCTTCAGTCCTTGTATTTTTTGCCTTGTGATACAGCAAGTCCCTTCTCTTTATCTGTGCCATAACATCATCAGTGAACCAAATTTTTAGTTTGAAGTTGTTAAAGTTCTTAATAGTTTTAAGCGGGGCAAAGATGTTTATACTTTTGACAATTGTTTCAATGAGCAATTCAGATATTTCATCTACATTTACATTGTTTGGCTGCCAGACAGAATCAAGCATAGAAAACTGAAAGCTAATTGTATCAAAGTTTTTAAATTCTCTCCTTAATGAACAATCACAGATTTGTTTATTATTTGGAGCATTCATATTATTCAATGAAACCAAAATATTTGAGTGATCTGATACCTTTGGAGTACATGATATACTACATTGCAGATCTTGGTAGTTTGTAATAACATAATCAATTAGTGATGCCGAGTTTTTAGTAATTCTCGTATATTCCTCAACCTTTTGTTGTAAACCTAAAAAGCCGATCAGTTGCTCCATTTTACTTTTATAAGTTGTAGATGGACCTTTTAAATCTATATTGAAGTCGCCCACTATTATTATTTTATAATTAAAACTGATCAACTCCTCAAACTTATCCTCTATAAATTTTAAAAACTCAATATGTGATGAATTGGGAGAATGATACAATACACAGATTATATACATCTCTTTGAATATTGATACCCTTATGCCCAGTATCCATGTATTCCTAAGTATAGCTTCATTTAATATGACCTGGTATTTAAGATCTTTTCTAATATAGATAGCAACACCACCAGTATATCTACTTGAAGAGTTGCAAAGTACTGTTTTGTAATCATCAATATTAATCTCATGATGTGCAATGTCATCTGTAATGCGAGTTTCTGACATACAAATCAATAGAGGTCTATGCACAAACACACAATATAACACATTATCTAAATTTTTCGTGAGGCTTTGAGCATTAGCATAAAAAATGTGAACTGGGTGCCGAGAATAATCTGCACTTTCATCATTCACCTCCGTCATTGCACTGACTCTACTATCAGCTCCTTTGAAAAATTTTCATTTGCGGAAATGAAAATTAGATTACTTTCAAATTTTCTTTTATTTAAACTCTCAATTATATTATTTACCAACTTACTTTTCGATATTACTTTACCATTTGCGTCATTTATATCTAAAAAGTTAACACTTGATTGAGTATATCTATCAATCTTTTCTAATAAATATTTCAAATTACAATTAAATTTATAAGTAAAATTATTAATAAGATAATCTTTACAGTAAGGAACTGATACTACATGGATATTTGTATGTTGACATAATTTTAAGTTATTTAAAGAATTTAGAGATATATATTTCCTACGTTTAAGATCATTTGATCCTGCTAATATGATAACAGAATCATTCGAAGTAAAATCTTTAGTTAACGTTAATAAATTTTCAATAACATCAGCGTAACATGCTAATGGCTTAACAAATGTTAGTACTGAATCCTTTACCTTTTTCTTTAACATTTCACCTACACCATAACCATACTGGTCACATAAAATTAATATTTTGTTCAACCTATCTGTCTCAATAACATTTTTCTCATTTTTATGTCCAACTCCACTTCCATTGTTTGTCTTGTAATTTGATGATTTCCTGTTTTGGTTTGTTACATTACATTGAACTTCCAGCCGTAGCTTTTCTATTTCCTTCAAATAATTGTTATTTTCAAGCATTACTTCATGTATTGTATTTCTTAAAGTTTCATTCTCACTTCTTATTTTATTCACTTCCTTTTTCATTTCATTCACTTGTTTACAAAAGGTTTCATTATCACGCTCAAGTATTCTGATAGTTATAACCATATCTCTATTAATAGCATCTAATTCACTAACATTTTTCTTTAATTTGATAGAAAGTTCCTCTTCATTTTCATCTTTACTTTGTAATAGATTTATTGTTTCTTTCAAGGTTCCTATTTCATTATTCAATATATTAATAACCTTTTCTTGATTTGTTAGCTTTTCCATAAATTTTTTCTCAACTTCAAGTACTTCGTCTTCATATGTCGCGGTGCTTTTTTTTAATCTTTTTATATATCTTTCCTTATCTTCTAACTTCCTTCTTAGTTGTACAATATCATCTGCATAAACCTTTTCTTTATCTTCCGACCTTATTTCATCTCCATTTTTTATTTTTTGACACCTTTCAGAACAATAAATAGTATGCTTATTTAGTCTAACCACTTCATTACCATCCTTTTCCAGACATTTTGGATGGAACACACTTAAACATACTACACAAATGTAATTTTTGAAATCTTTGGACTTACAGCATTTGAATGCCTGAGTCTCCATACTAGTACGCCACTGTTTATAACCAGACACACTTATCTACCAATACACTTTTTGTTACTTTTGTATTAATTAGTATTTATATCTATTTGTCATCAATAAAACAAAGATTTGTCACTTACTATAATCATATCACAATAACTCAGTTTAATTAAACAAATGAAAATAAAATTGGGGTTCGAATGGTACTAAATTTGCAGCACTTAAACTTATGTGGCCCCTATTAACTCTTATTTAAGGCAGACCGATGTGAAACGTGTATTCGAATACTACTACTACATACATACAGTCGAATAGTGACTCCACATCGTCGACGGTTGGAATATTTTGGCTTTGTATGAAAAATAAGCAAGAAGAACCTTCTCTGATACCGTTTTTTCAGTATTTATCTTCTTCACTTCGCACCACTTTTGGAAATTAGAATAAGCTGTTTCATATGCTGCTTTTGACTTACTTGGTAGCAAATTTGCTACAACAGCTTTTGCAACTTCTTCAACGTCTGAAGGCAGGGACTCTTCAGATTCGCTCATTTTTAAAGACAGAATGGACAGAATTAACAAATAAATGTGGTTATTTTGACAAATATGTCTTAACATGTGAGGTTTTGATCATTGTTGTAATGGTTATCTCCATAGAAACAAACTAGCATGGCTTTCATAGTATTTAAAATTTCAATGAAACATAATGAAAATTTTTTTTTTATTTTTGTCAACTGAATTACAAAAAATCTTGTATATAAACACGATACAAAAACACGTTCATTCTACAACTAGTTGTATAAATAGCTATTTTACATACCTGAATTTCATCATTATTAATCAAATGAATATTTATACGTCCATTGGCGCCTTGAATGGTTGAGTGATTCTAACACAACTTGTTTTTTAAGAAATCTCTCAACACATTATGTACACATTGTACTTGATCTTTATGACTTCCAAGTGCCCAAAAGTCTGAGAAAATCTGATTTTTCATTAATGATACATTTCCTAGGACAGTTGCTATGACAACCCGGTTTCATTTGCTTTTTCCTTATAATCTTGCCTGTTGGTTTGTGAACTCGAATCCCAGATTTTTTTTCTTTTTATTCAAGTTACATTTCCAATTTTCCATACTGCGTTTCCCCTTACGACCTGGAGTTGTTCTTTTGAGAATGTTTCTCCTGTACTTGGGTTTCTGTTGCTCTGCATTAGTAACAATAATTTCCGTATAAGCAATTAGGTTTACATCTTGTTGAGAAACATCTCGAATTTGTCCATTCTCTTCAGATTCAATACAATTGCTTTTTCCCAAAAAATAATTATTTTTAAATTGTCAATTGTCAATTGTCGAAAAGATTGATACTTCACCTTCTGACTGACTAACTGATGGAACATATTAAGATGGCTCTTCAGCAGAAAAAGGTTCTTGCTCTGTACTAGATTCCAAATCAATATACTTTGGGTTCAAGCAGCTACTAAGACGGAGTCGTAAGTTTTCTTTAAACTCTATCGAATCATTGCCACTCTCAATGACCAATGGATCTAAAACCTTACGTGATGTGCTTGGAAATACATAATTTTCTGAAATATCCGAATCTCTTGTATGCTTTTCTAATTTTTTCGTCCTACTAGAGAGCAACTGTTGCTCAGTGCCTTGAAAACAAGATTATTTTCACTTCAGCAACACTTTTCTAAGACTCTTGTTACGTTTTTAAATAGTTACGTCGAGATCTTTGCAAAAGTTAGGTTAGGTACAAAAAACTTACCACGTTCTGGATTACTTATTCCACTGTTTCTTAAAACTAATTCACGTATATGTTCACTACGATTCATTTTGCAATCATAAAAACTCCAATACCAATCAACTCACAACTAATTTTCATTCAAGAAATGCCTCCGAGAACAGGAACGTACAGATATGCATTTATGTAAACAACAACAGCTTGTACCTTAAGAAGGCAGTAACACTTATAACATCAGGAATAAAAATGCATACAATAAGGTTGTATCTGAGTTACGCTACCTTTTTTATTATCACGGGCGGGAGGTGATCTACAAACTACAACTCGTGTGAAATTCACAAAAGTGAAATCACTTAGGAGTTATAAATATATTATGTAACATCAACACAGAAAAAAAATGTAAATGTTTAAACCTAAACTTAACCTGGAACAGCCTTTGAAAAAGGTCTTTTTTCTTCAAACAACGGTTTATTATAAAATCTCGAAAAAGTCGTTGAATGAACAGACCACGATGCAGTCTTTTTGATGACATCCAAAGGGACCCCTTTTCTAAAAGCAGCACTAGTACTGGCATGTCTAGTACTATATGCTGTATATATTGATGTATCTATACCGCAAAGATTTAAAACATTTTTGATCCAACGACTTATAGATTGACTTGTCGCTGCATGATGGGGTTTTTTGAACGTCAAAAATGAATATACAACATTCTTTTAAATCTCTAAGGAAGATTTGAACATGTAAACAAACATAAAATCAATTTAGATTGAATGTAGTTGCAGAAGTAAGCAGCCGATTTAGACTAACTTACCTATAACATCTGGTTCTTGGTTTAGAATTAGGAATCAAGCGGCCGATTTAGACCAAACTTGAGACCATGTA
>CAJUYG010003475.1:0-21302 GCA_910591675.1 Galerucella calmariensis
GAAGCTAGTGTGAAAACACTTTGGAATACGACTGCTCAAATGGTTCAAGAAAAATATTTTCTAAAATTTAACATCAAAATTGATCCATTTAAAGATATCACCTATAAATTTGCTAGATTGGCCAAGGATACAAAACGTAAAAAGCTTCAGCTGAACCTGAAACCAGAAAAATAAGTTCTAACGCGTTTACCAAAGAAGAATTAATGGAAATGGTAGAAAGCTATCCTGAAGATAATCCTGATGGGTTACAAAAAAAGTTTTTTCATTTATGTTCGTTCGAATTAGCATGGCGTGAAAATGAAGCTGCTAATTGTGATCATAATTACAATAATTGTACTTTTTACATAAATAAGTAATTTTTTTTTTCATAATGTTATTATTTTTTTGGCTTTGTATAATTGAAGTTTGCAATAAATAAAACGTTTAAGCATATGATTTTTTAGTTTTTCTCTCGTGAAATAGTCACGTCGAATACCACTAAATAAAAAATTTTGTAAGGTAAAATTTTTCTCTTGTATTCAAGTTTGTTGCTTTTGGGTAATTTTGCTCATGACATTTAATCCAATTTAATCTAATGTTAAAAATGTCATTCGCAAAATTGCCAAGCAACAAACTTTCATGACAATCGAAAAATTTTGCCGACAAAATTTTCACTCCCGTGATATTTTATATGAAAATATTCCCAAAAATTAATGAAATTAATAGATACTTACTGCTGAAACATTGTATTTTAACAAAACGTAATGTAGGTCTGGCGATATGGAAGATATGGCGGCGCCTGGATATTTTTCCTGGAAAAGGAATTTTATAATTGTGAGAGTAGTGACAAAAACAAAACGTTAAGCATTTAAACAAATTAAATCCTGTATGTTGCCAATGTGGACAAAATCGAAAAATGGAAAACATTAATTTAGCTTCAGTGAAAAAAAGATTCAATAAACCACGATTGAGCTCTCTTTTTTTTTTAGTCGCACCGAACTGTTTCTGGGTGATCTCTTTAACCAGCTTTCCAATTAAACATATTACGCTTATATGTTTCGTTATCAAAAGCTTCTGCATTTAAGTCTTCTTTGATTGCTGTAATCCCTTCAAATGTATAATTTTTAATAATACAGACATACCATTAACATACATACCATTGCTAATTGAAAATGTTGGTGTTTGATAGATAATAGTAGTTAATTAGATATTTGTAATATATCATTCAATGATTCATAGAATTCACAATTTTGTATTTATATTAAATTGTTAGATAAATAACAATAATTTTGACGGAATTCAATTAGCGATAATTTGAACATTAAACCTACCTGAAATTAGAGATTGGAATAAATTGAAATAAAAAAATAACAACAAAATAATTATTCAATATAGATTCAATTCTCAATGATCTTGGAGAATTTCGAAATGTGTGCATAGGTACAGAAAATTTGGTGCCTAAGCCTCCACTGACCAAACACTTAAGAGATCACGGCCCAAAAAATAGTGAGCCCAGATAACTCAGTTGAACATTTTGCAGAAAAGAGTGTTGTTTCGGCCCGAATTTCATTTCATAATTGATTCAATTATTAGCAAAAAACGTAGCAACGGCGCGCGACGGTCGTATCGGAGAAATAAAGAGGGTGGCGGCGAATATAGACTGATTTGTTTTAGTTTTTTTTTCTTTGATGTTTTTCCGCCGGTATACTTGGACTATTATTTTTTGAGTTGTTATCAGAACGCCGAGACAGCAGCATTGTTAGCGGCTGTCCGGCAAAGTTGTTGAATAAGATGTTTATTTTACTGGAATATAGTATTACATTTAGAAAAGCTCGTGCAAAAATACAGTCCACTGTAGTGTTGTATAATCAACAATCGTATTAAAAACAAGTGTAAAGGTAGTGCTCGACGATAATTCACAAACGCGCACGAGAAGCGTTTACCTCGTCTCCTGACTGACAAGTACACTGTCAGTTCTCGATGTATTATAAACGATATGTCATCAGTCATTTTTGGTTGAGCGCGAATTTTAGGCTAATGGCATTTTTTATTTAAATTATTCCATCTTGATAGGTAATTTCAAGCAGCAAATATGTTAAAGACAATCTCCTGGGTATACCAAATTAGGTTGCACAAGTTTTTGTTGAACCACTATCCCTGAATTCTCATCAAAATATTCGAATTAGTCCATTATTGACCTAGGTTGATGATAAAAAAAATTATTAACCACCAATAGAGAAATTAAACTTCTCAGTTGGCTAGATGAAGCAGTAATTGCCAACCTCACAGCTAGTAGTAAAAAAAATAAATTTGGCTTTGGAAGAAGCCCAAGTTGGTGGCAAATATCGTCATATAGTCTTTCAGCATGAGGAAAACTTTTCAAGGACAAGTGACAATCAATTTATCAAAATCAATCAATTTGTTAAAACCAAATCTGAGACATCCAACAAGATTGTCAGTCAGACATCTCAGATCAATAAATGAGAGCTGGATATAGACGATGATTTAGAAGTGGAATCGACAACTTGATAATATTAGAAGTCTTCGAGCAAATAGTGATCAGGGGGCCGGGCGACAGGGCCAGTCAAAATTTTTCCGCCTACCATTCAAGAATTAATATTGACGTTCGTATTCGAAACTTTCGCTCGAATTTAATTCGTATGCTACTGACATCCGTATAGGTTCAAGAATAACATGAATTGAGTCTCTGTGCATTAAATATAAATCGTATTCATGACTTGTAAATTTATCATTCTGATAAGCAGGAAAGTAACTAAAAGGGGCGACATCATTTTTTATCGTAAATAAACCACACCGAGAGAAGAGTTATTTATAGACAAATAAACTGATTTGTTTGACCCCCCTTTGTTTAATACTAACATTGCTTATTCAATATTAAGAAGCCATATTAACGTTAAAAGATTGGGAAATTTTGATATAAAAAAATGATTTATTCGAGTGTAATTTCTTTAATGTGAAGAAATTTGTTCTTCTCCATGCACACCTTTATACAATTGTTTTTCAGAAACTATAAAAGTTTACGTAGCACTATATAATATCTTGTCATAAAATATAACGATGCTATTTGGGTAAAAATTGTTTTCTTTACCCAGAGAAAAACCTAACATCTTGAATAATATTCCATCACTTTAAAACAACAAATTAAATTTTCATAGTAAATCATTTGAAAGTTTTGACAGAGATTTACATTTTTTAAATAAGCTTATAGATTATTAGCCTCAAATAACAACTACTTCATACCGAAAAAATAAGTATTTGAGTATATTTGTACATTTATTGTTACAAAAAAAACTTCTTTACTCCAAATCTCATATTTCTTCACCCGTAAGAAATCACATTAGCCCACAAATTATGTGGCAATTAATATAAAGAACTGTCACCCCACCCTGCCCTATTATTCAGAATCGTACCGGTCGTTTGCAGTGAGTCAGTGAAATTCATAGATAAAGGATATATTATGTGAAATTAGATGAGTTTGTGCAATTTTACTGATTATTATAAAGTTTGTGGTTAAAGTGCTCTGGACAAAAATGAGTCTGATAATATAGAAATGAATGAATTGTTAAACACATGCATGGCGATTCCAGAAATTGTGAAATCTCTTTGAAGGTAAGAAAATAAATGTTATTCAAGTAGGTAGAAGTAGCAAGCAGGCAAAATGTACTTCAAACATACACATTTCTCAAATAAATCTGTCAGATCTAGGTACTCCAAAAAACTACTATGCATGGGAAAAGCATTAATGAACACATTTACGGTTAGACAAAGGGTTATGTTTTAGATCATGTAGTTATGTTTAATTTCAAAAATGTATGCTTTCCTATTTTAAAAATGTATAGCTTTCATTTTAATAGATCAAAATATTCAGCAACAAGTCTTTTATTCCTATCCTGCATTCCTACTAAACAGTTTCATGCATAAATAGAGAAGACTATCAATTTTTATTAGATTTAAACATGTTTGTCATAAAAATACTGTCATTTTAATCCGTGTCAAGACTTACCATCGACGCAATATATTGTTCATCAAAATTATGGTTCGGTTATGATGAACATGTTTAATTTTAGTAAAAATTGATAGTTTTCTCAGGAAACATTCGTTTCCAGCAAATAAATATAATTTGCTGGGACGATACATTTTTTACAAATAAAAAACATATCGTTAACCCAAACAATATATTTTTTTATGGTAAAGAAATATATTTCACCGAGACATTACATTATTTTATGATGAAGAAATGTCATTCTGCCATAGAATAACTTATCTTATGATAAAACAATATAGTTAGCCCGCAAAAATAAGTATTTGTTATTGGAAAACTACTTTATTTAATTTAAATGCTTTCAAAGGTTAATATAACTATTTTGTCATTGTTCCTTAATAAATAATGTTCGAGACAAACATGATACATTTTCACAAGAATAAATATAATTTTTGATAGATAATTTATTTTAATAATGACAATGAATATTGTTTCATTTATAGGTAATATTACTTCCCGAACTTGAAACAAATCCTTTCTTAACGACAAATTAAATATTACTTAGGCCATATGGAAAATCATACTTATTTGACATAATAAGATTTTAATTGTCACAAATAAATATTTTTCTCGGTGCATTAATAGCTTACCAGTACTTCTTTTCCTAAAAATAATGATGATTGTTGTGTTGTAACGTCATACTGCAGGATATCTCCTTCCGCATTGGGAAAAGTGAACGTCGAATCTGTAACATTAGAATATGTGTAAATTATTCATTAAAAATTGAAGAAAACATTGGAATGAACAAAAAATGATATAGACACAAATTAAAATAAAAATAGGTATCACGAAAATGATCTGGTTAAATGAATGCTTGCTCCAACTTTATTGTATTCACTAGATTCAACACATCTGGAGAACTTCAGTAAATACTCAGCCTAGCTGTGAGCACAAGTTGAACAAAAGCGCAGTCGTACTTTTCTTGAAGCCACTTTGCATTCAACCAATTTTTGTTGTGGATAGAGTAATAATTCCCAATAACCGAGAGGAATTTTTGAAGCACAACAGATATTAAGATGCGGTTTCCTGCATTGTGTTCAGGAAGGTCCTAGAAAGGACTGGGAAAAATGTGGGTTAATACTTTTTTGAAAAGCGCCTTCTGGGCCGGAAAATGCATTTTCCAACTGCATCATTACTTACACCATTATGGGAACGATTGGAAACTCGGAAAAATCGCTCGGAAATCGGTTCTCGAATATTAGAATTACCTGGGGGGTCAATCTGGGAGGGGAAATCGCATAGTCCATGTAAATGGCTCAAAAATCGTTGCTCGAGGGTTTTCGGGGATGCCGATTCTGGCATTAGAATTACCCGGGGGCGTTCAGGGGTGCCTCTGTAGGGGTACGGCTTCCCGAGTAACGAGTTTGGACTCCCCGGATACCCCTGCAGAGACGCCTCTGAACGCCTCCGGGTATTTCTAATGCCAGAATCGGCATCTCCGAAAACCCTCGAGCAACGATTTTTGAGCCATTTACAAGGACTATGCGATTTCCCCGCCCAGAATGACCAACCGGATACCCCTAAGAGACGCCCCTGAGCGCCCCCGGGTGATTCCAATGCCAGAATTAAATTCAGCATCACCGAAAACCCCCGAGTAACGAGTTTGGAGCGATTTTCATGCACGCTGCCATTCCTACCCCCTCCCCCCTCGAGTAACGAGTTTGAAGCGCTTTCCATGGACTATGCAATTTTTACTCCAGAATGAACCCCCGGATACCCCTGCAGAGGCGTCACTGAACGCCCCCGGGTAATTCTAATGCCAGAATCGTGTTCGGCATCCCCGAAAACTCCCGAATAACGATTTTTGAGCCATTTACATGGACTATGCGATTTCCCCGTCCAGAATGACCCCCCGGATACCCCTAAGAGACGCCCATGAACGCCCCCGGGTAATTCCAATTCCAGAATTAAATTCAGCATCACCGAAAACCCCCGAGTAACAAATTTGGAGCGATTTTCATGCACGCTGCCATTCCTCCCCCCCCCCAATTAACCCCCGCGCACCTAATTCTAATGCCCGAGTAATGATTTCCGAGCGATTTTTCCGAGTTTCCAAAGTGCTAACCCACATTTTTCCCAGTCTTTTCTGGGACCTTCCTGCACACAATGCAGAAAACCGCATATCGATATCTGCTCCAAAATTTCCTCTATTTGGGTGATTTTGTTGTAAATGTCCTGGAATAGGTAATATAAGTACAAATTACTGTCAATTTAAAGCAATGTAACAACTTTTCGATACTGTTACAGGATGACACAACATACAAAATAAAATCGATCACATATATTTTATTGTATAGTTTGGCAAGTTGATCTGGAGCTACGGGGCATCGGTAAGAGGCGAGGAAAAACATGGCGTATATCTGTCAAACGTACAAATAGCGTACGGTACCTATTTTACCAAGTAAAACTGAAATTACAAAGGTAACTGACAATACCAACGCCACAGGATAAATCAATATCAGTCAATCGACGAAGTGAGAGAGAAGAACATACGCACGCGCTTGCCAATAAGAAGTCAGCTGGTAGATAAAAATCACCAATTATGTAATCGGAGGGTGTGGTCATTATGGTTTTAGTACAACGTTGCCAGAGCTTTAAGAAGCCCATAACAAATTTGGAAAAGTGTTCTCTTTTAATATTCATGAATTGGAAAATAATGTTAATAGAATAAATCCAAGGAAACAAGCACATTATAAAATTAACGTTCAATCATATTTTTAATATTGTTAATAATAAAAAGACCCAATTATAATTATTATCACTACATAGTTAGCACTTCAGCTTTTTCATAGTTAAACGTGGCAATGTCGAATGTTTTCGACTGCATTCCTTTCACGGTTTCAGATAAACTTGCCAAAGTGTATACATTACATGAGTCCGTATTCCAATTTGTTCTCATCAGAGATCTCACATCGTGTTTGAGCAAGCATGTACAAGGTATTCACTAAAGGTGGCGACCGGCTGAATCTCGGAAACTGTATATCCAAGAATACGACCAAAAAAAATTCTTTTGAGGAGACCGGCCCTAAAAAAATTATTCAACATCTTATTAGGTTCATAGTTTCTCGCTAGGTGGCGGAGATGGAGATACGTCCCGTCGCTCCCCTACACGAATCACCCTGTATAACCATAAAATAACTGTACCATATCAATATTCGATATTAATAATAAAAAACTGACCTGATATCCATGACCCGTTCCAAACCTTCGCTGTATATAAACCATTTAAAATATCATCTAGTTCATATGGAGTCCGTTCAGATTCTTTCATATACCTTTGTTGTGATAATGTCACCAATGCAAAAATGATGAATAATACCTTAAATAAAATCATTTTTTTAGTGCACGTTGTCAACGAAATGGTTTATCGCTTGATGTAATCAAATAAAATGACGAATAAAAATAATGTTTCGTGAAACCTATAAAATTACAAAATAAACAGTAGGCACCGAAAATTAAAAAATGTAAGTGTTCAAAATGTTCCTAATTTCCGACGCAAACAGTGGTTGCTGTAATTTGCTGGAAAAAAAACATTTTCGATGCTTTCTCGTAGTTCTGGAATACTCGCAGTCTAGACGGAAAACTTGTTGTAGAATTGCGCACATTTCCAAATGAACACAAACTCAAACAGAGCTTAGTGGATTGCTAAGGGACACTGAAAGTCACAGTATTCTGAAAATGTACTCAATACCGTCCATATTCCGAATCCCGATGACTGGGCTCTCCGTAGGGAGAGACTAATAGGGGCAAATTGCTGTTGGTACAATTATGGCTTAAAAAATTGTATGACCTTGGACAGAAATATCAACCTCTCTAGGATTCTATGCAACTGCATTTCAAGCAGAAATTTACGCTATAGTTCAATGTCTAGAACATAGATACTGCAAGCGCCAAGCATGATGGCGAGCCCGCCCCCATGCGCACCAGCTCATTTTCAATGCTACCTCCCACTACAGCTCTTGCAAGACATATAAAGGCCCTGAATAGAGGCTTATTATTAGTTATACTGCAATTCTGTTGGCGTTTGGTCGTTTGTCTGAATAATTTTTGTGGTATAGGTACGACACTGACCGGCAAGGGGCTTATCGTATTCCAATAGTAATTTAGTTAGGAGAGTCCATACCTACGCGATCGCTCGCCATCACGTTTGGCGTTTGCAGTATTTAGGAGAGTGCGTTGATTTGATCCTGCAAGATTTGACTAACAAACAGTAAATATTTGAACAACAGTAAGAGTTTTAGACTTCTGGCATAATTCACAAGGACTGGCTTTTATACTTCGTCCGAAGAATGTTACCAAGCAATTGCTAGTAAATGAATAAAAATGAAGCAATTGCTTACTAGCAAAAGGAATTGCTTAACTAGCATTTGCTTTAAGAGAAAGTAATTGCTAGAGCTCGTTATGAATAAATTTTTTAAGCAAATGCTGCTTTTCTGAAATCAACGTAGCAATTGCTTTCCCAACAGACGTTCAGACTTGCAGCGCAAGTTTACAAAGTCGTGATCCCTTCTCATACTAGTCCAGTAACTGAAGGGGCAAACCTATCAATATATTTGTCCAATAATTTTTTTTTGGTTGATTTGTAGGTCTTGACAGGTACTTCAAAGGGAGAAAAAGTTCTCCAAGATTGCGCCTTGGCTAAGGATCCAAAACGGCCCCTAAGCCCCCCAAAAACGGTCTCCCGCCATTATCTCCCGAAATATGCAATTTGGAAAATTTTTGTTCGAGTTGAAAGTGAAGGTCGTTAAATTATCTACAAAAATGGTCCTCATCATTTTTTTCCAAAATGTAATAGTTTTCGAGATAATCGCATCCAAACGTCCCCTCGCTTACGCAGTTGCACTACCTCTATAAATGCTACCGTCTATAAAATTAACTTGTAAACCGGCGAACAAATTCTTCCATAACTCGGTCAAAAATCAATATTTTCCGATGATTTAAAGTTCATTGTAATGGGAATATCCGTAGGTCTAAATATGTGTACCTTAAACCCCGTTCTCGCCCGTCGAGGACATTGCAAAAAGTGGCCAATGTTATTTTTCCCCAATATTTTGGCCTCTTCCATTAAATTATTGTCATTTTATTTATTTTAAATGGTTTATTATTCCTTGTTTTTTCAAATGGGGTCTGGGGAGGTCCTGAACGTTCCTGGAAATTTTTTTCAGTATCTTTGTGGCGTTTCAATAAAAAGTTCATTTATTTATTTGCATTTTTCAGTCGTTTTCGGAGTTCTCACAAATCTTGTAAACAAGCGAAAATAAAGAACTAATGTTTAATTATTTTGTTATTAAATGCACACCATTTAAAAGCTTACTATGTATACTCTCTGAACCAATATTTTTATTCGGAATACAATGCACTCATTTTCCAGGGACCGGGAAAATTTGAAAGATTTGTGAGAACTCCGAAAACGACTGAAAAATGCAAATAAATAAATAAACTTTTTATTGAAACGCCACAAAGATACTGAAAAAAAATTTCTAGGAACATTCAGGACCTCCCCAGACCCCATTTGAAAAAACAAGGGATAATAAACCATTTAAAATAAATAAAATGTCAATGATTTACGGATATTCCCATTACAATGAACTTTAAATCATCGAAAAATAATAATTTTTGACCGAGTTATAGAAGAATTTGTCCGCCGGTTTACAAGTTGATTTTATAGACGGTAGCATTTATAGAGGTAGTGCAGCCGCGTAAGCGAGGGGACGTTTGGATGCGATTATCTCGAAAACTATTGCATTCTGGAAAAAAATTATAAAGACCATTTTTTAGATAATTTAACGACCTTCACTTTTTACTCAAACAAAAATTTTCCAAATTGCATATTTCGGGAGATAATGGCGGGAAGCCATTTTGGGAGGCCATTTTGGGCCATTTTGGGCCCTTAGCTAAGAGGCAATCTTGGAGAACTTTTCTCCCTTTGAAGTACCTGTCAAGACCTACAAATCAAGCCAAAAAAAATTATTGGACAAATATATTGATAGGTTTGCCTATTTTCAGGTCTTCAGTTACTGGACTATACCTGTTCCATATTAGTGCTTCGTAGACGTACTTATTTAGTTCAGTTACATTTTTAAGAATATCTAAGTGTGTTACAGTTAGTTTATAAAAAAATAATAATAAAATGACAGAAAGTGAAGAATTTGATAATAGTAGTGATGAGGAAATTACAGACAAACAAATAATATTTGTACAAAAATTGGAAGAAAAGAAGATAATTTTCAATAAATCAGAAATTCCGAATGTTAAGGCAAAAAAGGAGGCTGCTTTAGCTGACTTAATACAGGAATATATAGTATATTAAGTATTAAGAACGGTGAGGGTTGTTTACCGGTCGACAGCAATGTTTGGAGGCTGAGCGTAGCGAAGCCTCCAATTTTGCTGGAGACCGGTATTATCCTTAACGTTCGAGATGCTTATACCATTTTTTGCGCGATCGTATTAAATTTCGAATAAAACAATTTAAATTTCGTCGAAATGAACGAAATGTCAAAAGTGACATTTATATTTCTCGATCAGTTTAAAATATAATTTGCATTTTACTACTTACTATTTACTACTTTTTTATATCGTTCTGTTCGGTTCTGTTCAAAGAAAATATGAATAAACTTTGTTCCTTTTGAGTAATGAATGAAGTAATATATTATTTAGGACCACTTAAATGTATGTAGGGCTAAGACGTCGGTAAGTAATTTACTTACCGACGTCTGAACGGTAAGTAAACCAGTAAACACAACCTACCGTCCTGACAACCGATGCTGTAAATAAACAAAAAAGATCGATCGCGCAAAATAGTATATTATTAAACGAGCAATTTATGATAGCCATTATTCACGTTGGGTGACATTTGCGTCCCGAGCCGCAGGCGAGTGGCGCAAGTCACCCGAGTGAATATTGGCCATAAATTGCGAGTAGAATACTATACTTTGTCCACGACCCTTGATTTCTTTATTAAATAAAAGTCAACTAACCTCCAGTTCATGAAGTTATAATATGTGAACATATAGTTATCTTTCGATTTTTCTGGCAGCAGTCCTATAGTCGTTAATTTCGCCGCTTTTTTTTATTTCAGTTGGTGTACAAGAACGTTCATTTCCACTATCCGAATTCAATGAATTCATCGTTGCAGTAATATAGCAAGTTCGTAACAATTTGGTATTACTAACGTCAAAATTAAATAATTTGACATATATAGAGATGGGCGATACCGTGTAAAGTATCAATACAACGTACCGTTATAAATATATTGTTTTGAAATACTTAATACTAGAAAATGTCGTTATGAGAAGTATCAATACTAAAGATTTCGATATTATATCGATACGATATATTTCAGAAACAAATTTCCTGAACAAAATACACAGATTTAAAAGTTTATTTCATATTGTACCCCCATCTCTAGTCGTGAATTATGAACCATAATACACTCCAGTGTATTATGAACCATAATTCACTCTAGTAGATATATGGGTACCATATACCTTTTGTTAGGAGGTAAAATATCGACTTATTATTAGGTGGTCGTGGACAAAAGATATTTATAATATCACATTCACAACAAAACAGTTATCAAAAAAAATTAGTAGGTATGTAATATGAAAGTTGAGATGAAAAAGAAATTCGATATTAATAAAACCGGTAATGAACCAATAGTATATAAGCCTTGGGGAAAAATTACTTTTGGAATTGTTGGAGGTGGGAAAGAATCCCATCTTTAAAAAAATACCAGGTGAAACATTTTAAAAATATATTCCCTTTAAGTACAAAAAATTTACATTTTAAGGCGCTATGTCTGTTGGAGTCGATGAAGGAGTATTACTGGATAAGTCCTGTAAATCATCAAGTAACAGTTTTATAGCAACATCGATTATTCCTAAAAAAAAAATATCAAATAGTTTGACTGAAACTGATGAGACCAAAGCATTATCAAATGCTGAACTGCAACGTTTAGTTTTATTGGAGCAGCTGAAATTATGTCGTAAGCAACAGGAGGGAATTTTAAAAAGAAAACAGGAGAATGATGACAAACACCAATTTAGTCAAGGGAAAAAAGGCAAAACATTCTATAATCTAAAATCTTTCAGGTTAAATTTGCATTTACATATGTTCATTTTTTTTGCTTAAAGTTCGGTTGAAAGAATAAATGTTTATTTTCTAGAATCTGCTGTTTCTTCTTAACCCTGGAGTGGAAGCGTCGGGTCCCTCCGGCCCAAGGAGACTTTAATATTGTTAATGCTTTTGCCATAGAGGACATTGAGGTCTGTGCACCTCAGTACCTTCAAGTTAGATTAGAATGTACGCTAATTAGTGGTTTCAGCGCTGTGAAGTGAATAGTATAGGTTCTAGGAGTGATATCGGTCTATTGGACCCAACGCGCCTGTTTGTGTAAGTTTTATTGTTGTGCACCAAAGTTATTCATATTATAAAATAGCTACACACAGGTACTAAAACTATTTTCTTCTTTAGAATAATATATCCTTACGTTAGAGAGAAAGTGAGTTGATTTCCTACCAAGAGAAATTAGACAATCTGCAGAGACATTTACTGGAACTGAAATGGTGATGCCAGTGTCTGTAGTGGGAAATAAACGTGGCAGATACGCATTCTGCAAAGATCGCAAAACGCAATACAAGTGCCGTATTTGTCAAAAATTCATTTGTTCAGAGCATACTGTGTGTGTGTGCCAAGTTTGTGCAATGACATTTGCGGAATAACATTTCTACAGGGTGTTCAGTGCATCCTTACCAAAAAATATTGTTTATGTGAATCTTGGTTTAATTTTTTTTTTTAAAGAATCAAAATATTTTTGTTTGCAGTTTTTTCTGTTCTTTTCTAACTACATTGAAACCACTTGATACAATTTTTCAAGAATATATTTGATTTTGAGGAATATTAGGTTTTTGTTTTTGGGTATGTGGGACCCAACGCGCCCCTTCTTGTAAAATAATAACACGCATCCACTCCAGGGTTAAAATCGCAAATATCCCATTATTCAAATTATTCACATTAAGATTAATTAATATTTTTATACTTACTCGATTATTGAAGAGACTTCGGGTTATTAATTCTCTCTTTTGTTGTCCTAATTGACGAATTATATTCGATGTCAAGTTATTATTAGTTGATACGTACATTTCAAAATTAGTTCTATCATCGGGATACTGAAAATCTTCATCATTTAAAAACTTGGCAATATTATAAAGAACGATGCACGCAATTATTGTTGATGGTATGTTTTCCAATTTCCTCCTAACTTTACATTGAAGGACAGGGAATCTTGATTTTAATTGTCCAAAACATCGCTAGATAATTACCCGTTCACGGCAGAAAACGAAGTCAAAACATTATTGCTCTTCGGTTGCTGGTGTCATAATCCAAGGCGATATAGAATAACCATCATCTCCTAATAACAAACATTCTTCTGTGCAGTTTTTGAGAATGTTGTATAAATTAGAATCTTTAAAAATTCTGCTCTCATGTACAGAGACTGGCCACTGGCAATCTACACTTGTAAATATTTCCTTAGCGTTACAAGTTAGCTGAACGTTTATGCTGGTTTATCCTTTTCGGTTTATATATTCATCACCGAATTCTTGAAATTTTTGAATCCTGGCGTGTGTACAGTCTATCACACCGATAGCATTTGGAAAACGGTATTTTTCTGACCACAACCGTTAAGCTTCAACAACATCTTCAGTATTTTTAGGAAATTCAATAAAAAGATTTGCCTTTTCCAAAATAGCATCCATTACAAATTTAGAAACTTTAGACACATTCGTTTGATGAACACCGATTTCTCCAGCTACAGAATTTTGGTAGCCCGGATCTGACAATTGCCTTAAAAAGATTGTCATTTTATCCAAACTTGATAGTGCAGCTCCACGCTTTTCACCAGTCTCTTTTGAAAATTAACTAGCTAACCACTCTACATTATTCCGGTCGAAACTTTCCAAAATCCACATCTCTACAATATTTACGTAGACTGTATATTTTTCGTTTACTCACATTCATATTATATTCAGCCTTTTTTAGTACAAGATACACGAAGCTGTATGCAAAGAAAACCAAAGTCGACTATCATCAAGCAAATTATGCTGCGATTACCCTACTTAAAAAATTTGGAAGCAATTGCTATACTAGAAAAAGCAATTCAGTACTTCATTTATTCATCAGATTTCAAGCTAATGATAGCAATTGCTTCTGTTTTTTAAGAAAAAGTTTTGGCTGACAGCAATTGCTGCATTCCTTAGCAATTGCTTGAAGCAAAAGCATTTACTTCAGTTTCTATTCTTAAGATACCAAACAATTACTTCAATTTAATAAGAAAAAGCAATTGCTTTACTTTTATTCATTAGGCTCAATGAATACTAGTCTCCATGGTTTTAACGAAAGACATCTTCTGGTAGCGGTGACCGTTGTCTACCTATATATTTATGTAGGAACTAATAGAAGCTAACTGTAATTTTGGAAGGAAACTGTAATTTGAGGCTTGGACAGCTGGGCCTAAGTGAACGTCAACGGTATATTTCTTCTCTTTTTTTAGGAACTCGTCAAGGGAATAAAGACGATTTATCCTTGCTTGGAAAATAAACAAATTACTACGATTGTATGTAGTGAATAAACTACCATCCTCGAACAAATCATTTCTAATTATTACCTCAATTATACGATTAATCTTTTTGACTTTCCGACTGTTGGCTATTGCTTTGCCTCTGGTATTCGTAATTGTGAGTCTGACACAGACACAACCCAACATAGAGCAAGCGTTTCAAGTACATGAGATATAACTTGAAAGCAATGGTCTAATATATTTAAAAATGGGTAATACCGAATGGTTTTGGGATCTTGGACTAACATAAATCTTTGAGAAGGCTACAGACTTTTGTGTCCAACCATATTATTATCTTCTTGAATGAATGCTAGAATATTTGTTGTAATACTTGAGATATTTTTGGAACTTTCGTTCTCTATGTTAGGTTGGAGCGAGGGGAAAATCTGACCGTTACGTTACTTGGAGCGAGAGGGGTCGCGACACAAAAGATCTGACCGTTACGTTACGTTGTCACGTTATGTACCATGAGCGCGTGGGCTCTCGCGCTCTCTCCACAGTCTCAGAGCTAGTCTCTCGGCGGAAAATGTTGATTGTCAGCATACATTGTATTATTTATTACAGTTAATAGTATTCTAGCTTCAATATGAATTAAATTATATAACATGTACATGTACAAATACCTAATTATATGAGGTGGTACAGTCTGGTTTCTTTAAGAAATTCAACCAGCAGTTCTGCGTCCATCTGCTCACTCAAAACAGTTTTCAAATTGCCTGGTAACTTATTTTGTTTTCTTGATACCAGGTATTTGGAGCAATCCCATATTATACATACAGTGTGGAACCTCTATGGAATAAAATTCTTTATGTCATTATTTTAGAAAATCATAAAAAATGCCGAGACACATCAACTTTTGAATTGAGTTGTGCGTTATGTAAACATAAATTTAAATGTACAGGGTGATTCACGCAAGTATGCCATAGTCGGTGTTGTTTTTTTAATGAAACACCCTGTATATTTGCATATTTTTGAAATTCTCTTAATGAACCGATTCCGAAAAACTAAATAATGTATGGTCAATTATGAATTATACAGGGTAAAATTTTAAAATTAATAATTTATTACACTTCAAATATTGGTAGGTACTTTTTTAAATTAGCTAAATATGGATTTATCAAGAATCTAAGCTAACTAATTATTGGACGTATTTGTATATTAAACACAACCTGCTACGCCCATGAATTTTATCATAAATACCTAAAAATTGCCTAAAAACGCCAATAATTAGACAAAATCGGTAAATAATGTGAATTTTTTAAATCGGTAAATAATGTGGATTGTTTCCTATTCTGTCAGTTGTTGATGTGTTGACAGTTTATACTGAAAAAGTGAAATCTTTGTCAAACACTCTTTCCTTCTCGACATAACAATGAAATATTTAACTGAGACTCACCGAATTGAGATTTTAATGATGATCGGATACGGGGATAACTGCAGAAAAGCTGAAGTGGCAAACTTATTTAATTGCCTGATATTTCACAAAGTACTGTGTTTAAAATTCATGCACAATTCAGAGAACTTGGACATGTCAAACCATTGAAAAGAAAACCACACTTCGTTGAAGATGATGTGAAAATGGATATTTTTTTAAGTGTCGAAGCGAATCCAACTTCAAGTACACGTCAAATTGCCCGTGAAAATAATGTTAGTCATACAACTGTTCTAAGATGTCTGCATAAAGAAAAACTTCATCCCTACAAATTAACTTTTGTGCAGGAGTTAACAGAATACGATCCAGATCGTAAAATGGATTTCTGCGGAAGATTGATGAATAATCTGAACAGAAATGGCACCATTCTTTTTTCTGACGAATCAACATTCACATTGAATGGAGAGGTAAACCGACACAACTTCAGATATTGGTCAGCAGAGAATCCTAATTGGATGCGTGAGACACATACTCAGTACCCTCAAAAGGTGAACATTTGGGCCGGTATCATAGGCGACCATATTATTGGTCCTATATTTATAGATGGAAATGTGTCAGCTGAAAAATACTTAAAAATGCTCAGAAATTAAATTATTCCTGCGTTGGCAAACTTATATCCCAACGCAATAGATCCTAGCTTACCTAATGAAAATGTCTGGTTCCAGCAAGACGGGGCAACACCCAATTATGCTTTAATGGTAAGAACTTATTTAGATGGAATCTTTCCCAATAAATGGATTGGACAAAGAGGTACTATTGAGTGGCCAGCTATATCGCCATACCTTACGCCGTTAGATTTTTTTCTGTGGGGTTATCTCAAGAACAGAGTATATGCAATACAACCAACTAGCATTGTAGACCTCAAAGACAGGATAACTGCAGAAATACGGAATAGTTCACCTCAAACTTTAAACAAAGTTAAGGAGGAGTTCTATAGGAGACTGTGCTATTGCCAACAACTAGGTGGAGAACATTTTAAGCATTTATTTTAATGTATCAAGATTAAATACATCAGGTAGGTATTTTATGTTTGTGTTCAATAACTGTGAAGATAAAAAGTTGACCCTGTATAATTCATAATTGATCATACATTATTTATTATTTTTTCTCTTATTTTTTGGGAATCAAACCACAATGATGTTTTTTATTTTTTTATTTCGACGTTTCGGTAGCGTTCGAACAAGGTATCGTAGGTATTGAGGATTTTCTTTTTGATACGGTAACAAAAATTGACTTCGATAAAATAATAACAAATATAAATATAATATATACTACAACATATGAAAAACAAAAACAAATTCAAATCCGGAAGTTTGAAATATTATTTGAACAAAAAATCCAAAAAGAACTGAATAATTATCAACAAAACTTTGTACCGAACACAATAATTAATTTATTAAACAAAACTTTAAATTCTTAAGACGTATTAGTTATTTCAAAAGGATTAAAATTTGCTTTGACTCCAGAATCAATACCAAAATTAGACATAATAAGTTCAATAGAACAAGTAAGTAGTGAATTACCTGAACACGAAAGAGAAGAATATAGAGAGTACGTTGTAAAGTCATGTTAAAAAAATCTATTCATTTAAAAAACAATACTACAAAAGCGGAACAAAAATCAATTAAAAATCTCAAAGAAGATGATTTTATTATTATTCTACCGGCTGATAAGGGCAATTCTACTGTAATTATAAACAAAGTTGATTATGATTCAAAAATAATGGATTTATCAATAAATGGCCCTTATACTAAGCTACCAAATGATATCTACCAAATCAATTGAAAACAAAATTCATAAGGCACTTTTCAAATTCAAGAACGAATTTGCTAACCGTGAAAGAACAATGTTAACACCTAAATACAGTAAACCACCACATTTTTATGGTTTTCCAAAAATTCATAAACAAAACATACCATTACGACCAATTTGTAGCACTATTAATTCCCCATGCAGCAAGCTATCAAATTATATATTAAAAATCATTGAACCCCTCGCAAGACAGACAGATTCATACATCAAAAATAGCAATCATTTTTTAGAGAAACTATCGGATTTAAAGTTCAACAAAAGCCATTATTTGGTCAGTTTTGATGAAGTTAGTCTCTTCACAAATGTACCGGTACAGAAAACAATAGAACTTGTCAAATCGAAATTAGAAATCGATCAGACCCTTACAGAAATTATTAAAATTATTATTAATTATTATTAAAATTATGTATAACAAAAACATATTTTCAGTTCCATAATGATTTTTATGAATAGAATTTTGGTCTTGCCATGGGCTCTGGCCTCTCACCAATTCTATCGAATATTTACATGGAATATTTTGAAGCCAAAATAGTGAATAATCAAAAATGAAAACCAATTGTCTGGTGGAGATATGTAGACGACATTTCTCTGAATGATTTCTCAACGTATATAAATGAAGGAGAAAAATCTATAAAATTTGAAATTGAAAATAACAAGTTTTTGCCATTTTATAGATGTTCTTATCAATAAAACACCTACAGGGTATGAAACAAGTGTTTATCGTAAGCCAACACACACTAATAGGTATTTGAATTTTGAATCAAATCATGCTATAAGCGTTAAAAAGGGGTAGTAAAATCTTTATACGATAGGGTCAGAATCATTTGTTCTAATGATAATCATTTCACAAAGAAGAAAACTCTACTAAAAAATGTTTTAAATGCCAATAATTACCCGGCAGAATTTGTAAATAAAGAAATTAAGAATATAGAGAAGGGCTCATTGCTAATACCCCATAATAATAACAATAATATTAATAATTCAGCTAACATAATTTTTAAAAACTTGACAATACCGCATGTTAAGGGTTTATCAGAAAGAATTAGGACAATTGGTAATCAATTCAATATTCGAACTAGCTTCAAATCTAACAATACGTTGAGATCTATACTAACAAAAACAAAACCAAAAAATGAAGAACAATCTTCAAAAAATTGCATATATCAGATATCTTGTGAATGCGACAAATTCTATTTAGGTGAAACATCTAAACCATTGGAAGTCCGAATAAGTGAACATAAAAAATATATCAAAGATAGGGAGCTCTTTAAGTCAGGTATTTGTAAACATGCTTGGAAAGAGGGGCATAAAATTCAATGGGATTCGACAAAAATAATATTGAAAGAGCCCAATAATAAAAGACGAAAAATCAAAGAAAGTGCTTTAATAGAACTGAATGCAGATAAATGTGTAGCTAGTATTTCAGCCGAATGTAGTCAAATTTGGTTACCAATTTTAGAAAGAGAAATTTCCAATAATCAATTACCTGCGTTATCAGGATAGCATCATAAGTTTTTATCCAGGTTTTCTTATGATTTATCATTGGAATAGTTGTTAATCGATACACACTTCAATACACAAAATCACCAAACTGAGTCATACATATTTTGAAAACAAAAATAATCATACACAAAAAAGTAACAACAAACGCGTTTTATTAACAACATTTCCAAAATAAGCGCTATCCCAATAAAAACCGTTCCTGGAACAAAAGATATTTATACATTATTTAGTTTGTTGAAATCGGTTCATTAAGAGGATTTCAAAAATATGCAAATATACAGGGTGTTTCATTAAAAAACAACAACACCGACTATGGCATACTTGCGTGAATCACCCTGTACATTCACATTTATGTTGACATGACGCACAACAACACAATTCAAAAGTTGACGTGTCTCGGCATTTTTTATAATTTTCTAAAATAATGACATAAAAGTATTCAATTCCATAAGTGGTTTCCACGTTGTATATTAATATGTGTATTTATTTATTGATTCAAAAAATTTTATTATTGCTTTAAAGGAACTAAAGTTCCTACCGTGTGTCCCGCGATACGTTCTACCTTTTTTTATATTTATTTGGTGATTTAATCTACTACTCTGGCCTAATTATTTTTTTTCTCAAGGTAAGTAGAACTTGCTAACCACTTGTAACAATGGTAATCTTTTTTGTAATAATCATCTCAATTTGTTATCAGATATCACTCATTTTTCATCTCTTGATAACATGTATATAATATATTATCAAATCTTGTTGAATGGAAATATTTTAATTTCAAGTTCACCTAAACTCAAAAACAATTTATTCAACTTTCAGCTAGTTCTATATCGAAGTCAAATAAAGAGTTAAATAAGTTTATAGGTTATGTACCTGAACATTAGCGTCAATTGTTTTGTACTTAGTTGGAATAAAATTCAGTCACTCAAATAAAAAGAAATCAGTTGAAAGACTGCACAAAATATTAAGACATTTGTTAAATGAATGAACAGATACAATTGTAGCACATTCAGTAACCATAACCTGGATTCAAACTTGGAACTAAACTAAGATCTCGCATTGAAACCACTCTTAACACTGACACAAGTAATTTAAAAGTTTTAATGTATTTACTGGCAATGAGCAAAGCTTGTTACAATGCGGATATTTATGGTTTCCAATTGGACCACAAAGCGAGTGAACATGTAGCTACTAGGTGGGCAAATAATATTGGTTAGGCTAGATATATATTAGGATCGGATCATAGTACAGAATTTTTATTGAAAAAACTCTGCAACATAAAATACATAAGAACATTTAAATATTTTGGCCAATTGATTTCTTTGTGAATATAATATAATTTAATTTGGAAATTGTGCATCAGATTTTAAATGAGCGACATAAAGTACAGTAGAATATGCAATTTTTTCTCTTATAATTTCACAAGTGGTTTGACAAGAATAACTGTCAACTATTAAAAACACGACACCGAAGGTGGAGTTGACAGTTATTCGAGTCAAATTGCTAAAGGAAACAGTTTAGAATTTGAACTACACAAATTTAACCAATATCAACTTTTGCCGCTGTCAAAGTGACAATTGCATATGCGATTTTTTATACATGAATTAAATTGTCACTTGCAATTGCACAAGAGGTTTGTATTTTATCAAAGGTAATACCACGAGTGCTTCAAATTTTATCGATAATTTTTTCTTTTTCACGAAAACTTGTTTATTTGGCAAGAATATGAAAACAAATCTAAATTCGGTTTGTTTGAATGTTTTTGCCTCAAATAAACAAGTTTGAGTGATGAAAATAAAAAATTATGTGATAAAATTTGTAGAGCGAGTTGTATTTGGGAAGATTATTTTTTCCATTTAAAATTTTGTATTACCTGAATGTTTAATATTCTCTTGGGTGAT
>CAJUYG010003475.1:21402-35433 GCA_910591675.1 Galerucella calmariensis
TAAAACCACCAAAATGTCAGATTTTGACAAGTGAAAAAAATAATCGGGTAAATTTGGGTTGTTTAATGAGAAACTGTTTCCTAGCAATTTGACAAGAATAACTGTAAACTATTAAAAACACGACATCGAAGGTGGAGTGTTTTTAGGAAATATATCAATGAAAACTTTATGAAACAATAAAAATGTGTTTTATTTTAATGTACAATTATTAAAAACGCAGTTATTGAAATTCATACTAGAAACAGTGATATTGATGAACAAATGAATAAGTGAAAAAACCACTAGTGTATTTGTCGCTGTAAAAGTTAATGCTTAATTTTTGCCGCTGTCAAAGTGACAATTGCACTGTGGCATATGCCATTTTTTATACATGAATTAAATTGTCATAATAATTTTCCCTTTTTGATTTGACAGCTGTCAAGTGTCGGGATTAGATATTTAGCATTTATTGGTCATTTGTCAGCTAGTTGACCGTTTACAACCAATAACGCAATACGAGAAAAAATAGTTTTTTATGTACCAAGGCAGTAAAAGTGATTCTTTATCGGACGAGTCTGAAATTATGAGACGAGCGAAGCGAGGCGAATAACAGGCGAGTCCGATAAAGACACTATACTGACGTGGTGGATACAAAATTTTATCGCCAACTGCTCAGAATTCAGAATATAAGAAACTGAGGTATATTTCATTGCATTTTATTATGACAAAGTAAACAGCATTTATAGAACAAATCTACTTATTATTTGCTATATTTAAATTGAAGGTACACCCTGAAGCATTATAAAAGTTAATTCCTGAAGTCAAAGGAGTTCCAACAATAATTTGTTATAAATAAATCGCAAGAAAACTATTATTGGGTCGTATTAGAGAGAAGCGTGACACTGACAGATGATGATTTTAGAGTAATGTCAAAGTCAGAATACTTTTTCCTACTATAACATAGAAACGCACTGTCTAGCTCTATGGAAAGTGGCCTTTATTCATACGCGTACGGAAAAAAAACTTATCCGTACGTGTACGGATAAAAAAGCTGTCAAATTGAATGTTGAAATGCTAGTCTATTTACCCCGCAAATTTATGTATATGTCAAATGCGTATTTCCTAAGTTGATTTGTCCATATAATAATAATTTTACTTTTAATTTCTACATTGATTCTAATAAATAATTAATTCTGGATCGCAGTATTTATGAAACAAAAACAGTTTTATTCCTGACTTTCTGTTTCTAATTGTTGTTAGTTGTTAAAATAAATGTTCGTAATATTTTGTGTACCAGTAGGTATTTATTCTAATTTTTTTATGGAGGCACTCTTTTCCATCGCATAAAAATAACACTTTTCTGGGCCACTTTCAAAGGTAAGTAATCAAAACTATGTATATAAAGTAATTACAAATACACATATTATGTAAAACCTCTCACATCTACATAAAAACGCAAGATTGTACATGCCTGATTCGGTAAAAGTATATCGCGTGGTCGTAGGAAAAATAGTGAACTTACATAACTTGTGTAAAAGTGATTTTTCACTCTCGTGGGATTATCTCATTCGGCTTGCGCCTCGTGGGACAATACTTCCCACTCGTGTGAAAAATGTCACTTCCGCACTCGTTACGTGTTATACTATACCTGCCGCATGTCACTTCACCTGCCGCATGTCACTTCACCTGTCGCAAATGCGGCAGATAAAGTGAAGGAGGGTAAACTGTTTGTTTACTTCCAGAAATCAATCTGATAATTTATGGCTTTACTGACGGTTGGCGATAAAATTATTTTTTAACTGTGACTTTTCTTGGATAATGATATCCAGATTTTTAACGACTTATCTGAAAGCCATGAATATATGCCACAAACTCAATTCATCTTTAATTGCGCCATAATAAAACTGTTAGAAATATTACAGGTTAAAACAGGCAATATGAGGGCAATAAAGCTGCTTGGTCAATATACAATGGTTACTTTTGGAACTTTAGCTCTTTACGTCAGGTTATGTTTGAGCGACCAGGGGTCGCGACGCAAAAGATCTGACCGTTACGTTACGTTACGCTACGTTATGTTACGTTGCTTCGTTATGTGCCTTGCTTGCGTGCTTGTGATCTCTCCTTAGCCTCCCTCTCGTTTACGTAGCAGCAACGACAGCGACGACCCAGCACTGTAGTGGAACGCGTTTGATGCGATAATTACAGTCAAGCAAGGTCGGACATGGTTAGTACTTGGATGGGTGACGACCATGCCAGGGAAAACCATCGTATAGGGCCCGTACAGCCTGCAGCGGACTAGCATATCACAGATCGCAGGCATTATACCAATGAGCAAGAGGTATAATGTAGATATGCCGTCTTTCGGAGGAGACGTAAAACCAAGATCCCGAGTCCATGGATGTTGGGCTCGTTAAAGAACGCTACCACTGGTTGGAACACTAGTGGGTTCGCCAAAATTTTCGGTTAGGGGTAGAGTGCTCCCGGCGTCGGTGATTAGCCTCAATCGCAGAAATAGACCGACGTTAAATAACAGAATAAAAAAAAGCAGCAATTCATATGCTCCGGCCAGGATTCGAACCCGGGCCGCCCGCGTGGAAGGCGAGCATTCTACCACTGAACCACCGATGCTATATCAAAATTCTATGCAAAGCTGGTATTCGCAGTGCTGGTGATCTACTTAGAAGAAATTTAAATTATTTTATTCGGAATTTATTTCAATACGATCGCGCAAAAAATGGTATAAGCATCTCGAACGTTAAGGGTTATTACAACGTTTGTATGTAGATTCCTCTTGTACAATTGGACAAAATGATATAAGGATTAAGGGGTCTAGCATATTTACTTTTCGAAATACAGGGTGTTGAAATTTTGAAAACTTGAATGTTTTAATTCGATAACTTTAAAATGGATGGATACATTGATTTGACATTTGGCAGGTTGTTTTTAAATGTAAAAGGGCATATTTTGAAAGAATTAGTAGTTTGTGCAACTAGTGTGAATATGATGGCCATATCGCACGAGGACGAAGTTTGAGCACGACGCCGTAGGCGGATTGCTCAATCATTTAAGTGCGATATGGACAATCCACACGAGTCGAGCAACATATTTTTTCTACGACCTACTTAAGAAAAAATCTAGAAAATAAAAATTTCTATAAACTGTAATATAACTTCAAATTAAAAATTTAACAATTCAATTTTATGTTTCCACCAATTTTGTGGTAAACGTACAGTTCTTGAATGTCCAATTTGTATAATGCTACGGTTTCCCTTTTAAAATATACGATGCTGTTATAAGTAGATGTTGCCAGTCGGACTCACTCATGAAGGGTACCGTACCATTATCTATAATAATGAATATTCTGCTAAATATTTCAAACGTCTACCTGTTGTCGTTATTAATATCAAGCAGAATAATTATTTAAAAATGAAATTAACAAAAAAAAACTTCTTCACGGGGAATCGAACCCGGGTCTACTGCGTGAGAGTCTGGTTTGCTCACTACTCGACTACCGAGGCATATGCAAATTGTATATCTATAACGTCAAATGTATTACATAATTTTTGCTTAAAAGGTACTAAAGTTCCTACCGTATGTCCCGCGACACGTTCTACCTTTTTGGAACTTTAGTTCTTTACGCCAGGTTATGTTTGAGCGACCAGGGGTCGCGACGCAAAAGATCTGACCGTTACGCGTTACGTTACGCTGCGTTATGTTACATTGCTTCGTTATGTGCCTTGCTTTTGCGTGCTTGTGCCTCCTTAGTCTCTCTCTCGTTATAATAATAAATATGCTCATACCCGGATTCGAACCCGGGCCGCCCGCGTGCAATGCGAGCATTCTAACCACTGAACCACCGATGCTATATTGAAATTCTATGCAAAGCTGGTATTCGCAGTGCTAGTGATCTACTTGAATTTGTTCGGATAAATTTTTACCTTTATTTCCATAATTTTTTTTGCGCGATTAAGGGGTCTAGCTACTTTTCGGAATACAGGGTGTTGAAATTTTGAAGACTTGAATATTTTAATTCGATAACTTTAAAATGGATTGATAAATTGATTTGACATTTGGCAGGTAGTTTTTAAATGTGAAAGGGCATATTTTGAAAGAAATTGTAGTTTGTGCAACTAGTGTGGATATGATGGCCATATCGCACGAGGACGAAGATGAAGCACGACGCCGTAGGCGGAGTGCTCAATCGTTCAAGTGCGATATGGACAATCCACACGAGTCGAGCAGCATATTTTTTCTACGACCCACTTAGGAAAAAATCTAGAAAATAAAAATTTCTATAAACTGTAATATAACTTCAAATTAAAAATTTAACAATTCAATTTTATGTTTCCACTAATTTTGTGGTAAACGAATGTCCAATTTGTATAATGCTACCGTTTCCTTTTTAAAATATACGATGCTGTTATAAGTAGATGTTGCCAGTCGGACTCCCTCATGGAGGGTACCGTACCATTATCTATAATAATGAATATTCTGCTAAATATTTCAAACGTCTACCTGTATCTACAGATACAGATCATGCAGAATGATTATTTAAAAATAAAATTAACAATAAAAAAAATTCCTCGCGGGGAATCGAACCTGGGTCTACCGCGTGAGAGTCTGGTGTGCTTACTACTCAACCACCAAAGAATATGCAAATTGTTTATCTATAACGTCAGATGTATTACATAACTTTTGCTTATAAGGAACTAAAGTTCCTACCGTGTGTCCCGCGACACGTTCTACCTTTTTCTCTTATTTTTGGGAATCAAATCACAATAATGTTTTTTATTTTTTATTTCGACGTTTCGGTAGCGTTCCATCGAAATAAAAAATAAAAAACATTATTGTGGTTTGATTCTCAAAAAATAAGAGAAAAAATAATAAGTAATGCCACAAGGAACTTACAGAAGATACAATGGTTATATTTTGTTTAAGACGTATCATAGAAAAAGAAAATCGGAATTATTGGGAAAAGCAAAAATCGAATCTCCACCTTAGAGCTTCAAAAGTTAATATGTTTTTCACAACTGGCCAAGAATGGGATTGTTTTTTTTAACAATTAATTTTGCCAATTTTCAAAACGGCAATTTTTCCCAATAAAGCGTGAAATTATTGAGGATCAGAAGATGTATATCTACCACTTTTTACACTAGGACCTTTTTCAAACATTCCATACTGAATGGCAACCAATTTTTGGCCTAAAAACAAAAATACCAAAAAATAGTTTTTTTTGGCCATATGTTAATTGGTTCCTGGGTTTATGCCCCTCATTATTTTGTTTTTGTCACTCACTATTTATCAGATAATAAGAATGAAATAGTTCAATTTCACCATCTATTCAGTAAAATGTCTATTTTAAATGGTCACATGCCCCATTAAAATAATCGTAAGAGAAAACACATTTGAATTGTCATCTCAACAGGCTTCAATTGAGCCTATTTGCTTTTTTCTTAAAGAAAATAGTAATTTGTTTTACTAGGCATTAAATCTGCTTTTCTGCCGTGTGAAACATATAATATTTTCTTCAAATTTGTTCCAATTCCACGCAAAATCGACTTTTTCATATTTAAATTGCGTTTCATTATCAATATCCAAATAACTAAATTATTTTATCAAAGGTAACTGGGCCCTGCGTTACTATGTTTACCGCTGATGACGTTTGTTGAATATGTTTGTTTACTGTTTACTTTGTCATTGTCAATTTTGAAAAGTTGTCATATTAGAAATGGATTTACTGCAAAGTGAGGATGAATTGATGCAATTAACACCACCTGAGATAAGAGACCAGGCGCGAGATGTGGAATTTAACCTTTTACCGGAAAAATCAAGAACTGTATATGAACTCACATACAGCAGATTCATGGAATATAGACAGAAGAAAAATATAGGATCTTTCTCTGAAAATGTGCTGATTACCTAGCAGCAAACTTTATCTGCCTAGGCAGTAAAAGTGGACTTTTTCTGCCTTGGCATTAAAAGTACAACTTTTAAGCCTGCCAAGTGTCATTAAAAGGCCGCTTTTGACGTCATTTGGAGAAAAACAGATTTTGCGTAGAGTTTAAAAGATCGCCTCAAAATTAGCCCCCCTCTAATGTCCACACTTCCTAAGTTGTATTATCTGATTTGATACACCCACCATAACAAAATTCAATTTACAGAGTGGCTGCTACTATTTTCGAATTAGTTAGCATACAATTTACCCCATTGTCTGGATTGAATTTAGAATTTCCATATATTTCTTTCATCAAATAGTGCAATCAATAAAAAACATTTAGTTTTATAACCTAACCTAACAGTAATATCAATAATTCATGTACTCGGGAATCTTCATATGATTTTAATTAGTCAACTTCTGTCACGATTTTTTGAAAAAAAATATTATTAACTATTTTCAAGGTCATGACTGACATTTTCCTTCTACTACACGAACATCAACTTTGAATTTTTTTGATTTTCACAATAAAATTATGATAAAACATAAATCACAAAATTATACTTCTCAATTAGCCACACTTTATAAATTTCATTGGATAAATAATTATTTTAAAACATGAATAATAACGATATCATTTCATCTAAATATATAATTATTTCTCACAAAATCACTTACTTTCATTGCCACATTTAATAAAAAACACCAACACTATACTATCAAATGAATCCTCTATAATTTTTTATTAACGAAACCAGTTTGCAGAAGATATTAAATAATATACAATCCTTTGATAATATTTTAATTTCGAATGTAAAATCCTTACCTTCATTTTATCTGACCATGACACCGCGAACATAGGTATTATTTTGTTTGTCTAAGAGTTATCGGTGATCTATTTAAGATCTCCCCGTTTCATTTTTAATTTAAATATCACACATAGACGAGTGCTTCACAAAATAAATTTGTTTTAGTTATAAAAATACCGATGGCGTTGATGTATTAATATTTTATTGACAAGTTCGTTTATGTAAATCGACTATTCTTACTCGGGGAGATAAACGTGGATAAGAAACAAAGTATTCATTCAGATTTTCAGAAGTATTTACACTTTTCTACTGATACGGCATTATCCCAGTGATTTTACATATTTTTGATGGAAAAAAACAAATTCCATGTAAATATTCGCAAAGCGAAGGTGGATTAAGGTGGATTAAGGTGGATTCATGCAAGAAAAAATTAAAACTAAAACTAATTTGAAACTACTACTACTACTAAATGTACAGGCGAGCCTTGTCCTGGACAACTCAAGCCAAGGTTCCGACACTGAGGCCACTGGCGGGCCCATTGTGCCAATCCTGCTACCTATTCATCCATGAAGCCGAGCCCTTCAATAAAGGCCACAACCTTTTTCAGTGGATGTCTGCTTGTGTCTCCAGGAGCCATGACAGTGACTCCGAAGATTCGCCTGCGTAATACAGCCCAGTGTGGACACTCTAAAAGAACATGAACTGACGTTTCATCAGTCATGCCGCAACCCCTACATAGGGAACTTTCCTCTACTCCTAGATTGTAGAGGTGCTTCCTCATACAGCAGTGCCCTGTTAGGAGTCAGCTAACTTCCTTAGCCTACTCCTTGGTAGTTCAGTGGCTGCCCTGGCGTGTCCATCAGTCCATCCCTTCAGTAGAAGTTTGGATTGTCTAGGACCCTGCAGAGCATTCCAATGAGCGAGGTGCTGATTCCTCAGCCACTTCTTCGTCTCCTTGCGTATTTTTTGTTTTGTTAGGCCCAGGGTCGGGCCCAGGCCGCAGAAAGGAGCTGCCGCCCCTTCCGCAGCCAGTGCATCCGCCATCTCGTTGCCTTCAAAACCAGAGTGGGCTGGAATCCATTCTAGCCGCCCCACGTTCCGCCTTGCAAGATTAGCAAGTAATTCTCGACATTCGTTAGCAAGTCCTGAGTTGCTGGTATACCCACTCAGGGCTTTAATTGCTGCCTGACTGTCGGAGTATATGGTTATGCGTCGATCCACATAACCTCTGTCTAGGTTTATCTGCGCACATTCCAAGATAGCATATATCTCGGCCTGATATGCAGATACACCCTCACCCAATGGTACACAAACCTGTGTTCTTGGGTTCCTGGAGTAAATTCCAGCCCCTGCTCTATCACCGGAGCATGAGCCATCTGTGTACCAGACGGTCCCATTAAGCTGTGTATTCCTCTCTTTTTCCCAAGACTCTCTATCCCGTATCATGGCCCTGTATGGGGTAGCGAAGTAGTACTTACGCAGGCATTCATCAGCCGCTCGAGCCAGAACTGGAATATCTTCCAGGAGCCGGAGCTTCTTGACGTGCCTGCACTCTTCCCCTCTTCGCACGTATCCCAGCCGTTTCAAGCGCAGGAAAGCCCTCCCCGCCTCAGCCTCAATCACATGGTGAAGAGGCCGAAGACCAAGGATCACCTCCATCGCAACAGTTGGTGTAGTTCTCATGCAGCCAGTTGCCCCCAAACTGACCACCCTTTGAAGGCGTGCCAGTTGCGATCTAGCCGTGACCAAGGTTACCCTTGGCCACCAGACTAGAGCCGCATATGTGAGCATAGGCAGCATAATCACTCTATAGAACCATATGATCTTTTGGGAGTCAGTCCCCACCTCGGACCAATGGCTCTCCTACAGGCCCAATACGTGTTTGTCACCTAATTTGAAATTTGAAACTATATGTAATGTAATGTAGATGTTCATGCAATAAACTAGGAAATTAATATTTATAGATTTGAAATAACATGGTTTTATCTTTTTAGTTTTAGTTTTAAATTAATCGTAGTTTTAAATTTTGCTTGCATGAATCCTCCTTCAGTGTTTGTTCTTGTGGAGTTTAGTTTGCATATATCTTTTTTGTAATTTATGAAAATTATTTGATAGTAGTTTTAAAACACAAAAACTCTAACACCCTGATACAAGTCAAGTAGCGGAAATTTCTCTTCCTACTGTGGTATAGTTCCTTTAACGATCCAAGAAACTGACCTGACCTGAGATGGGATGATGACATGCAATAAAGCTATGAAAATATAAGTGACAGGGTCGTATTTATTTTGTTGGCAAATAATAAATTATTGCCTGATAACTCTATAAGACGTATGGGTCATTCTTATTAAAAATACTTTATTTTATTCCTTCGGGTATAGTGCGAATCTGCACGTTTTTTTTTTTGAGTAGTTGGGTGGCTTTGGCAGAGACCAATTAGCCAGATTAATTTGACGAGTTATTTATCAAAGTTATCTTGAAAACAATTTTGTTAGTGTGTTAAGAAAAAAAAATATGTATATATGCTGTTAGTATTTGTGCATCTATTTATTTATTTCATTTATTTCGACTTTTTTTTATTTATTTATTCATTTATTTTTTTATTTTATTTTTTTATTTATGCATGCATTTTTTTTTCAATTATTTATATATATATTTTTTTTAATTCTATTTTTTCGTCGACGCACTTACAAGATGTTTAGAAATTGCTTACAAATTTTGCACGTTAACTCCGGAAATTTTCATGGTTTTATTGCATCTCAAGCCTAAGTCAAGACCAGTCAGTTTCTTAGATCATAAAAAGAGGTGTGGTAAAATGAAAAAAAAAAAACAGTTTTATTTGCACCTGTGTATATGGGTGATTCATTTACATTTATCGGAAACTATCAATACATTTCTTTCTTATAATAGGCCAGACGATACTGGTCACAACTACAAGTAATTAGCAATACAGCTGATTTTTTTTCATAAGTACCTTAAAGCATGTATATTGATATAAAAAAAAGTTTACCAGTATATCGATTTCCCAAATTTAAAAAAATCAAAAAACTTTTTTTTTCAAAATTCCTTAATATTGCGCGCTGGGAGGAAGGTGAAGAAAAATTAAAAAATACCATCGTGTAGTGGAAGTGTTTTTCAATAAAAAAGTTTGCGTTTTTTCGTCCGAGCAAGGGTTTCTTCGGAAAAAATTCGGTAAACTAAGTATGTGCTCCGCATCCGGAGCCGTATTGCTAATTACTTGTACTTTTGGTCTAAAATGACTCTACCGACTGGCCTATACCTAGGACATTAATTTGGGTGGTGCTATAATTTTAGACGGTAGTACTCATATAATAAATGATTAATAGCTTGTTTCAGTCCTCTTCTTCTCTATCCTTGCATTCTATTTCACACTTTTTTATCTAAATACTATCTTCAACAACACAGTTCCAATATTTCAATTCCAAAATAACTTAGTTCAACTAATGCCACTAGAAAATTACAAAGTATATTGGTCGTAGATATGATTATCTAAGGATTGACAACACATTTTATAATAACTACAATTTTTAATAAATTGAATTAAATCGAGCAGGAGCTCTACAGCTAGTCTACCAAATATAGACTTGGCTAGGAAAAGTCACCGCTCCAAAAATTGGGGTAAAATTTTAAAAACGGAACTCTAGAGCTGAAAACAACACGACTGTCATCTAATTATGTTTTGTTTAGTATGCTAAGAGACATCTTTAAGGCACAGTTGCAATTCATAGTCTAGAATTGAAGAAGACTTTTATATTATAAATCATAAATATCGATTACATTTTATTTTCACTCCCCAGCAATAGATAGCGTTAGTGGAATTAAAGTGATCCAAAAACAAAAATAAAGATTTGTAAGTAAATTGATAAATAATAGAGTTGTGCTAGGCTGTACAAGGTTTTTCATTGTATGGTCTCACTAATTATTTGATACAGATAACAAATAGAACTATAAATATTGTTCAAAACGACTTCATATATTCTTTTTCTAGTATTTCAGTTATTTTGAGTATCATGCAGATTAGGCTAGTTCTTTCGGTTAACTTATAATTGAAATATATTGGCCCAACTACTTAATTCTGGAATATCCCACACCAACCTTCAATTGATTCCCTGATTCCCATCCAGATTTCTTTATTTGTTGCAGTTTCATGTCGCTGTCAAAGATTTTTATTTTCTCATGAACCTCTATTTTTTCCATCAAACACTCCAGCTGTAGTGAGATATAGAAGGGTCAATATATCATGAAATGGGAATGCCAATTAACAATAATAATAGTGTTCCATTGCCAGTTGATAAAACAGCTATTTGAATAAGCGAATAAAGTACCACTGCTGCCAAATTAGGTCTATTGTGTCTCGTTCTGTGCTCAGTTGAAGCATACCACTTAACAATAATCCTCCCATGTACAGACTCTACTCTGTGAAGGCTTCAAATGGAAGATTTCTCCCTCTCTTACTTGTGTTCAGGTGGAAAATCTGTTTATTGAGAGAGAGTTACAATCTGTTAGTATTAGTAGGGGTGTTTCACACCAAAAACACTAACCACTTAAAATTCTTAGTTGGTTTTTTCAAAGCTCAACAGTGATGTTTATCTTTTCCAGCTGAAGTTCCGAGACATATTTTGGATTGTTCAGTCTTAAAAGACCCATGGTTCTTTTACATCCTTCCTTTTTAATTCAACTCTGAGGGTATTAGGATCAATCCCGATCTTACAAAGAGTGCAGCTGCTTACTCTCATACTATTTGATAATCAACTGCGGTATAAACCTACCCACCGAGCTTAAATGGGCCTTTTCAGTAATTTTTTTCGTTGGTTCAAGTTAATATATCAACCACTCACTTGGTCAATGAAAAATAATCGTCTACAATTAGTGATGAGCGAAGAAAGACCCAAGACCTATACCAAAACAGTCTTGGTCTTGCTTGTCCGCTCTTGTCTCGGTCTTGGTCTTGTTTAAATGATTGTAATCTTGGTCTTGCATACCTACTTAGTCTTGGTATTGGTGTTGATCAAATAGTTTGTTACTTTCTTGAGTCGTTCCTTTTGGAAAATGTTCAAGTCTCTTAATAGGTTGGATCTTAAATGGTAAGACGAATATTGTATCAAACCCATGTGGTTTTTTGTCATATTTTTTAAATTTTCGTTTGGAGAGGAAGATTTCGCTATTGTCACGACTTTCACAGTTCCCATACTGGAAGACGCATGTATTAATTGTGATTTTGATGTATCTTCACTCTCCAGTCTGTGATTAGGCTATTTTTCCTGGCTGACGTAGAACATATACCTTGTACTGATGAGTCGCAAATACGCCGAAACCGATCTACAAGTTGTCCCTCCTAGTTGCAAACCAGAATGGTTGGTGTTAAATATCTTGTATATATGTCAACCCAGTTTGACTTTGAAGTGTAATTCAATATCCGTCGGGGCCTATAGCCCAGGAAGTAGTTGCTGCTTCTTAGTTGAACGGTCACTGTCTTTGGAGCATTTTTTTCGAAACTTATAAAGCGTTAGAATTATTATTATTATGCGATATCTATTCTCATATATCCCATTTAAAATTTACACTGCAATTTTTAGTTTACTCTTCCATTTTGCTCATGGTCTTATATTCTCAGTTTTGGTTTTGGACTTGTTCTTTTTTATTTGGTCTTGGTCATGCTAGTGTATGTGTGTATTTTGCAAAATCGCTAGACCAAGACAAATTCCTGGAAAAATGTGAGTGTCGACATCTTGCGGCAAAATAGTATATTATACACTAAGCGACTAACCAATTCAATCCCGCGGGTGGTGTTTGATTCCTTAAGACGGAGCGTAGCGGAGCCTGAGGGGAGCAATCCACCTAAGGTATTAATGTCACTTTAGTGGAGATATGTATACGCTATTTTTTGCAATTCCGGTTATTCTACATAATTTTTGAATGAAAATAAATACTAATTTGAAGCCCTAAAACAATAAACATTGTATGCTGCTTGTTTATGTGGCAATGATAAACAGAGTCACTGTACAAAACAATAAATTGTGAACGTGAAGAAGATCAGAAAAAATAAGCAAAAGTTAAAAATTCAACGTACATCTGCTGCTAAAGAAATAACTCAAGAACTAATACCACAAAAATCGAGAAAACAATACGAACAACAGTAAGAATTATATTTAAGGTGAACAAATAAAGATCAATGTTACTATGGGACGTTTTTATCTGTTCTTCAAATCCCCGGTCACTCTATATCTCTTGAATCTGAAAGTGACACTTTAGTTTTTCACATGTGAGACTAAAGTGACCACTTTAGTTTCGGAATTGCGAAAAAACGTTCACGAGTTTTCATCCCTTATTATATTTATCACTGAATGTACCTACAATACCATTTCATTGATTTAATCAAATCATGAAAGAAACACCTTTTTGATACACTTTTATTTAGATTCTCACAATTCAAAATCTAGGAAGCTATTCTTCCGTAGCCAGACTAAATTGAATAAGCACAAGCTCATAGGTAACAACAGCACCAGCGATCTGAAAAATAATCATTATAAGTACATTTGCGGCGTGTTCTTACACTAACGTACACTCAATATGATGCCTCGTGTTATTTTGAACATTCTGCATCCAGTTAAAGCCACGTTATCGAAACTTATTTGCATTAGTAGACGTTTCACCTAAAACAATAAAAAATTGTGCAATAGAGAAATGACATCGTAATCGTACGTGAGTATAATTAAAATATAGTTGAAATAATACCCTTCTTGGTGTGCGTCATCGATTGTTAATGTCTCTCTAACACACTACGTAGGAAGAAATGAAAAAAAAGGCAGGTCTGTGATTAATCCCAATCAAAATATGTCAATAATGAACCGTTTAAATGTATTACAAATCTTAACCCTAATCTTTGACTTAAAAATTTTATTGGTTGATGTTTAGATTACGCGCAAGCTCAACCTATCAATGGGGAATTTAAAATACTATGAAGGCGTTATTTTCGTAGCGGCAATGTGTCTCACGTCTTTTTCTACTGTCACACTGACAGGTCTGTACTTTGTTGTTTACAGTCAATTATTATCTATGAAAAAGAATATTAATCTTATTGATTTATTTATTTAAATAATACAAAAATATGCATGGATACACGGAAAAACATCAGTATTTTGAATGTTTTCAAGTATTTTCAGTTAGAAAAAGAAGTTGGTGATTACTAATTGCATAGCCTTTTCTAATTTGACAGAATACGATCCTGATTATTATATTTATCAAATTTAAGGTTAACTTTATGTCAAAATAGCAAATAAAATAAACGAC
>CAJUYG010003476.1:0-21301 GCA_910591675.1 Galerucella calmariensis
TAATGTTTTTTATTCAATTATATCTATTTTATTCCCCTGAACATTTTCACATATTTTAATAATTTTTATAATTATTGTGAAGGTAAGAAAATAATAATAAATTTTTATATTAATAACTGAACATATTTACAAAATAAACCGTTTAATAGAAACACTGAGTAAAGATAATACAAAAATGGTTCGTCCAAAATAAAAATCAATTCATTATCAATAATTTTCCACAAAAAAAAACTTACCAGAAGGATGAAAATCTTCATTAATCTTATTATTATACATTGACTGTTCATTAGACGACCCTGCAACTGGCTCTGATTCATCTTTAATTTTATCCTCATCCAAATCCCCATCATTCTTCCCGACACTAGTATCTGAATTATTGCCTTGAAAATTATCCATTCCCATCTTAACCTCCAACATTTCCGGACTACCCTGTATAATATCCTTGTCGTAATCGTCAGGTCCGTTAGAGCATCCAGAAAGCTTCCTAGGCCTACCCCTTTTCCTTTTAGGTTGTAACAAAGCATTGCCTAACATATTCAAATGATTACCAAATCTTTTACTCTGTTGTAATCTTTGTAAATTTGGCAGATTTTGTAAATTTTGTTGTGTCAACGAGGAAGCTATCGTATCACATTTTTCTTCGTTCACCTCCGTCAGACCTTTGATCCTTAGACTTTCGGCGACTCGTAAAAACGCCGTCAGTCTATCTTGATCGACGCTAACTTCACCTCGATACATGAAATCTAACAGACATCTCATATCGTTATATGGGACGTCCTTTAATATCACAATTGGATGTTTATCAGGGTGATTGATAAACAATGCTTGGAAGTAGGGACTGCATGCGGACAGTACCATTTTATGTGCTTTGAGCAACTGTCCTTCCACTGCGAGTGTTACATCCACGAAACTTTCGTCATGTAATAACTGATCGAATACTGAGAGTAAATTGGATTGATGGTTGTTCCATCTGAGACAGAAACGTTGGGAAGACATGGCTGGTGCAGGTGCTGCTATTCCAGGTTTTAGATACGGTATTTGTTGTGGATATCGATAAGGTTGGCTTGACATTGGCAGTGGGGATTACTACTTATGGTTTACACTGGAAAACAAAAAAAACTACTTTAAAATTTTACAATACACTTCACTTTTTTAGTAGATTGGTTCACAAGTGCCATTTCATTTCAAAACTGACATGAAATAATGTGTATACCTCTTCTTGAGTCCGCATCTTATCGCCAGCACCAATCATTTAACTCTCTCTGACTCTCACTTTCAGTTGAATAAATTTCAACTTTTTCAAATACTACAATAAGGAATCCTTCTCGCATATTTATTACAGCTTTAAGTGTCAAATTAAAAAAAAAACGAGTTACAACCTTAGTATTTTTGTTCACCCTGTATTAATTTGTACTGACTTGTGATACGTTGTTGGAAAGGTCCACTCTAAACTTAATTTTTTAAATACAAACCTGCATTTTTCAATTGTTGCAGTATCCTAACAATAAAACTACTAATATTTATTAAAATTAAGAACAAACATTAAAGTTTTAACTCTCTCACTTTCAGTTGAATTAATTTAAACAAAAATATTTGTTAAATACAACAATAAGGAATCCTTCTGGCATATTTATTACAGCTTTAAGTGTCAAATAAAAAAAAAGAGTTACAACCTTAGTATTTTAGTATTTTTGTTCACCCTGTATTAATTTGTACCGACTTGTGAGCCATTTTTGGAGAGGTCCACTCTAAGTTTAATTTTTTAAATACAAACCTGCATTTTTCATTTGTTGCAGTGTCCTACTAATATTTATTTGAATTAAGAATCTCTCATCCAAGTTTTAGTCATTATCAGTTCCTTTTAATAAGTAAATATTTTCTAGATAGGAAATAAGTTCACCTTTATTCCAAAAATTGGAGTTGGAACAAGTAAAAGTCACTATTGATATTAACACTGGTCTTTCACTCGATAGAACTTTGTGAATATTTCAATATTTGGGACAACAAACTGGTATTACTATTACCAAGAACAAATGGGTGTATGAAAAATAAAATAAGTTCAATAGATTAGTTAATAGCGTTTAAAAAGCAATTAAAGTAGGGATTACTTGAGTGGTTGTAAATATTATATTCCTATTACAAATCAATTTTCAAAAGTTTGAAATATTTAAATTCATATTAGAGATAATTAGTTATATTGGTGATGAAATCATGTTCGAGTTGAAAACTATTGTTTGGGGTATATATTAATTATTGTTATTTTGAAATTTGTTTACTTTAACGATAAAAGTTCCTTCATTTCAGATTATTGTTATTTTATTAATCCAACGCCCTTCGATATTTCTTCAGCTTGTAAACCAAATTGTAATATTGCGGGATTCAAACATTTATGCATTTGCATTTAAATTTCTCCTTTGTAAAAAAACTAGGTATATATTGAATCAAAACTTTAATGAAATTCATCCAAAAATAGCTAGTTTTAAATTTTTGTATGTGGGGTAAGTGGGATTAATATGGAAATCAAATTAAATAATAGCAATATGTATGAAGATACCAAAAAATATTATAATAATCAAAATATTATATAAAGAAAAGAGAGAGTATATTGCATAATTTAAATTCTTCATCCCACATAACAGCAATAGAATATTAAAATTTACTTATATTAAATAATAATAAATAGTAAATTTCATAAGCAAATAGGTTTCGGAATGGTATCCTCCCAGTTATACAAGTTTTGGGCTACTGAATGAACAAATATATCCAAGAATATACCAAAATTATGGAACCTTTTTACAGATTCATCCTTCAACAGGTTCTGTCTATATACCTGTACATATTCCCTCGATAATGTACTAATTGCCCATTATTTTTGGTCAATCATGTTTTGTTCATTACGAAAAATAGTTAGGTTAAATAGTACATGATTCTAATTGTTATTAGATAATAAAACAAGCTTAATTCAAATGTGTAATGTTCTATTGTATTCCATTTTGGGTAGTGTGAACTGGGACAAAAATTGAAAAAGTAATAACATTCGAAACTTCTGTTTTAATTCACCTATACCTATATTTATAACAATTAACAAATTGAGGGGTTTCCAATATTAATTATATAGCTATAGATATTATAATATATAGATAGCTATGACAGGAAGAGAAATTTTCATTTCATTTCACTTTTTGTAAAAATAAAAACCACATCAAATCTAATTAATCAGAATGTATTTGAGCCCTATCAAAATTGTATTACAGCAAATCAGTTTACACTACACCTGTAGTGCTTTTCTTATAAAATATATAAGTAAGTGAAGATTTTGAATGAGTTACTACAAGCTAGTATCAGTTGTTGGAAGCTTGAAAATAAAGCATTTAATCTGAAATCTATTTTTATTAATTAACGAGCTAAACTATCCATAATACATTTATTTTTCTAATAAAAATGAGTATATATTTATTAAGAGTTTAGGAAAATTGTCAATTTATTATTGTAAAGAAAAAAAAATACTAATACAGAAGGAAAGACCTGATTAATGAATATGATTCACACAGGTGTCCACCAGAGATGCGGAATCGTTCTTGAACTCATATTACATCATAGTGAATCTCCCCTCCCGTAAAGAAGTCACTTGCAGCAAAGCAATATAAACATTACAAGTTTGTTTTGTATTTAAAGTTTGATTTTAATACAAAGTTGACAATTAAAAGAATAATTTGAAAATAGGCAACCCTCGACGCGAAAATGGCACAGCCCTCCGCCATATTTAAAATTCACATACAAGTCGTGCAAAGCTACACCCCGCCTACTCTACGATTTCGACTGAGTTTACGCAACCCTTTGCTTAAATTATCTAAATTTAAATGTACTAGGAGAATAAAAATAACTATTACCCATTGAAAATGTGGGTGAATTAATTCCTGCTGCGGGTACGTCATGAGGGTTTTATATTGATTTAAGGAAATATATTGATTTAAAAAGTCAGGGTAAATCAAATCGACGTCCAAAGTTGAGATATATGGAATGTTTGAGGTTAAATCGACATCTATGTATACTTGAGAATAGTAATTAGGATATATGATTGAATGGTAATTACCTTTTGACAGTGCCACCATTAAAAACAAAAGGGTTAAATCCCCAAACAGGATAACTAAACACCACAACACTTCAAGTCGCCATGTCAGCAAATAATAGTCTATCTCTGTCGGGTTCGGAACTTATCGGGGTAGCTCGGGGTACAAAGAACCGCGAAGTCTTTGAATGTTTTTAGCGCACAATCGCGTTTTTCCCTTGTAAGACCTGCGGATATTATAAATGCACCGTTATTCTTACCTTCCTGTACATAATTCTATTTCACACGGTTTGTGGTTAGATTAAATTATAGTAGTCATTATTCGTTTCCAAGAGAAATAATATTAGTTGTTAATAAAAAGTAATGTGAAATTTGCTGTATAAAAGTAGGTATCTACCACTGTATAGATGAGTTATTTAAACATTAAAGATGTGTTAAAAATAGTTATTCGGTGAGTGAACAAAATTCCAAGCGGTATTATTTTAATTTCTTATAATTCTAATGTTGTAGATTATGTCATGCGCCTTAAAGGAGGGTGTGCGCAAAACGCTTAATATTCTAAAACACTTACGCAATATATTGTCCTTGTAACTTATAATCAAGCCTTGCCTGATATCTCACGAATTGTTTACTTGCAGCACATGTAAAAACACACCACCAGTGTTGACAGTTCACAATGTTTACGTGCCGAGGGGTACATTTGGAATGGGGTAGACAATTTACGAGTGTGCGGGTTAAACAAGAACAACTATCAGTGGTGCACACCCTTCTACTAACTAAATGGAACTCGACGGCGTGCCCCGCGCAACTATGGCTGAGAATACCACCACCACACTGTCGCGGTGACCTTGGGAGTTGTGGATGCCCAAACGTTCAAATGTTTATTGGGTGCGGTGGTCGTTTAGACGTGATTCGAGAACATCTGGCCGACTAGATTTTAGCTCTTACGTTGAGGGCTCGAATAGTGGCCCAAATTTATTAAGCTGGGTGTGTTGCCTGCGTTGTTACACGATTATCGTCTTGGGTGATTGCACTGAAACGGGGATACACGTGCACTCTTTACCGTGGGGTGGTTGACCCCCCAGAAAAAGAGGACGACTTTTTGACTCTTCGTAACACTTTTTTAAAAAGAATGCTGCCCGTATATGAGCGTTCGGGTACACGATCATAATATAGGGGTGGGTGGAATTGAGATAAGGCAGTTCAAATCAAGTCAAGTAGAAAGTAAAGCGGCATAATATTATGTATTTTTTTTTAAATTTATTTCAAGTAACAGGTGTGATATATTATTATGATTTTATTTGGAAAAATTTTTTATTCTACATTGATATTCAAAAAAATTAATTGATAAATGTGTCTATGGGAATTTTTTTTAATGTAAATTTCACTCTATTTTTGATATTTTTTCACAAAAATCTTCAGTCTTCCTTACTGTTTTACATAATTTATTTTTTTGTTTATAGCATTTTTTGAAAAATAATGTATTGTAGAAAACACTAACGCTGATTATTTTAGAAAAAATGGGGGGGGCAAAAAATAAACCTTTTCCAAAATTTTTAAATAATGATATTACATGTATTATGGTGGGGGGGTGCACTATGAATACCCATAAAAAAGTTTAAAAATCTATCGTAACATACTATAATGCAGATATCACAGTATTGGAAAGTTGAACGCTCTAATGAACACCAATTGAATCAGGGGAAATTTTCACATATTTACATAAATTTTGAGTTATTTTAAGGATAGAGCATTCTAGTGACAATTTTGAGTCGATATTTCCAAGCATTAATAGGGGTCCAGCGGTGGAATGGCCGAGCGGACTGAGCATCGGTATACTCGATTTCAGACAAACAGTAAGGTGGTTCGAACCCGGTCTCGGTGGTTTTTTTTTGCGCTGGGTAGGGTGGTGCAAAGGGCTGGGCAGGGTAACGGTAGGAAGAAGAAATTGGCCCTGCTTGTGTTCTTCTACGTGGGGAACGCGTTCAACAGTGTCAGTAAACGGGCGGTGTTGAGCGCGTTGACAAAGCTCGGAGTAGGGGAGGGGCTAGTTAATCCAGTTGAGGACTACCTGACGGGGCGTGCGATAGTGGACACTAGGGGGAGAAGGTATGGGACGGAGATTGGAGTGCCCCAGGGCTCGGTTCTGGGACCGACGCTTTGGAAGTGTGTGTTTGATGAAGTTTGTGGGATAGTATGTGAAGAGGGATGTGAGATTACGGTGTATGCGGACGATGTATGTCTGGTGTGTACGGCAAAGGGAGAGGTGGAGATAGAAAGAAAGGCGGAGAGGATGTGTAGGAAGATTGTGGATAAGATAGAGCGGTGTGGACTGGAAGTGGCTGAGGATAAGACGGTGGGGCTGCTGGTGAAGGGGAGGTGGGGGCGATGGTGAAGGAAAAGAAAATTCGGATGGAGGAAGCGGTGAAGTATCTGAGGGTGTGGTTGGATAGCCAATTATCCTTCAAAACCCATATGTTGAAGGCTGCCCAGAAGGCAAAAGTAAGGGCAGCGTGGCTGGGAAGATTGATGGGTAATATGAAAGGACCGGGAGAATGGAAGAGGATGCTAATTGGTAAGACTGTAGAGCAGAGTATACTGTATAGCGCGGAAGTGTGGGGTGAGAAAGCAGGGGTGAATGCGAGGGTTAGACCACTCCTGCGGGTGCAGAGAGGAATACTTCTGAGGGAGGTGCAGGCGTACAGGACAGTGGGTGGACTGGCAGCAGCAGTGCTGTCACCGTCCTATCCATTGGACTTGATGGCTAGAGCCAGACATAAACACTGAAGGGGTGCGAGCAGAGAGGAATTACAGGAATGGATGGATGAGGGAATGGACAAAAGGTAGGATGAGTATGAGGGCGCGTTAAAAGGAGCGATTGGGAGCAGGAGAAATTGGGTGGACCGGAAATTTGGAGAGGTGAACTACTTCTTGACGTAGGTGCTCACAGGGCATGGGTCGAGAGTGGGTTACCTCCACAAGATTAGGAAAAGAGAAACTGGAGTGTGCGAGAGATGTGAAGTGGAGGATGATGTGGGACATGTGTTTAAATGTTGGAAGAATGAGGAAGTTTTGAAGAAGTTAGAAAATAAACTGGGAGAGGCAGTGTATTGGGAGAATATGGTGGAGATTATGTTGAGGGGCGAGGAGGAATGGATGGAGATAAGTGGCGTAGTAGAGAGCATGATTAGGGGAAGAGAAGGACTCGCTATGGCATGAGAGAGGTAGGAGTGATAGAGGGAAGAAGATGATGGAGAGTGTGTGAGGGACCGCCGCCCGTCTTGACGTATGCTAAAGTGGTGATTCCAAGGCGGGAGTAACGGCGAGTTTGAGCTGGGTTTGGTTAGTAGGCATCTCCGTGGGGATGAGTCCAACTCTGTCTGGGTACTGGTTGAGGACCCAGTCGAACATGAGTTTCCCATCGCGGCCCGAAAAAAAAAGGGGGGGGTCCAAGAAAATTCCATTAAACCATAATTTTTAGTGGAGAATTTGAATTTTTTATACAATTCACCTGTGTGTAAAGTTCATATAAGAACCTTTTTGGTGTGCGTCATCGATTGTTAATGTCCTTCTAGCACATTAGGAATGTGAAAAAAGCAGTTCTGTGATTAATCCTAATCAAAATATCACAAATAAACCGTTGAAATGTATTAAAAACGTTTACCCTAATCTTTGAATCGGGAGAAATTACATCATCCAAAATAGGATGTAGACGTACCTTTCGTAGCGGCAATGTGTCTTACGTCTTTTTCTAATGTCCCACTGACAGTTCTCGACAGGTCAAGGTCAAGGTCAGGACAAGGGTAAGGGGGTCAAAAGCTTTGTGACGTTACATGTTAAAATTTGAAGTACTTAAACGCGATATTTATATGTGAATAAAAAAATCTTAGAATCTTCGAACTCGATCTATATTTTTAATACTTTAGCACTCTCAGTATGAAATTATGATGATTTTATGAAAGTGAAAGATTATTTAATAAAAATAAGAAAAAAATCAAAATAACTGTTTCCTTTTGATTATGTTCAAATAAATGCATGAAATTGAAAAATGTGTGACGTCACATCAGGGGGGAGGGATTCTAAAAATGTGACAACCTGTGACAAGGACGGGGGGAGGGGCTAAAAATACCTTAAATTCGTGTGACGTAGTTTATGGTTGGCCCCTTATTGGTTTATTTATTTGAATAATACAAATATGCATGGATACAAGGAAAAACATCAGCATTTTGAAAGTTCTCAAGTATTTTCTGTTGGAAAAAGAAACTGGTAATTATTAATTGATGCATTCCTGATGATTATATTTATTAAATTTAAGACTAGCTATATGTCAAAACAGCAAATAAAATAAACGACATACCCGGATATACGTCACAAACGATGACGCACACCAAGAAGGTTATTGAATGTACTATACATGTGACAATGTTTCAACCCCATTACACAAAAATCGATGAAGATATGAAAAAATGTTTCAAATAAAAGTTGTGGAGCTTCAAATTTTACACCAAAATAGTCCTTATCATTTTTCCCCAAAATACGTTAGGGTGGATATAAGTTAAGGGGTGGTTTTCACCGCCTATATGCATCCACAACCGTGGGTCTGACAGAAAGAATGCAAACAATTTGCAAATAAAAAAAGCAATTAAAAATGGCGAAATATTGAATGAATATCTGGACGATTTCCTGCCCGATAACTTATTTCATAAAATCCGCGTACAAGTAAGAAAAAGAAGAAGAGTAAAAAAAATATTAAGTAGTTGATTAGCACGCTACATCCTGTCCAATCAGTAAAACCCTTCGCTAAATGAAGTTAATTGCCAGATACAAACAACCAAGAAGCGAACAGGTTTTGGTTTTCCATTTCTTCCTGTATTTAATATGCATCGCTAACAAATTTAGCATAATCCTGATTTTATTTAAACGGAAAGACTGCAACTTGACGTTCTATGTGTATTATTATATAAATAGATTACGTTAATGGGGGGAAACTCAATTCGCTAACGAATCGGAGAGGGTTTGTGCATAAATAAACTGTTTCTATATAAAACGGTTTCAATAGATAGAGACATACTGTATAATAATATATCAATTTGAACAGAAAAAAGTTATCAACTGTTTCATTCTTAGTTTTAGTTAAGTGCAATATTTTCGGGGAATAGGCTCAAGGGATATAATATTCACTATTGAATTTTCAATGCACTCCTCCAACATAGTTTTGGCACCGGACCGGGTGATCAATCGAACAATTGAAACCTTTAATAAATAACTAGGTACGTAATTAGTGCCGCCTTAGATGTTCAATGCATGAAATCAATCGCTGAGGGGTAGAGAAAACAGCAGCTTCAATTTCTGCCCTTGAAATACTTCGTATTGTCTAACGTTCCCTCTCAAACATGTCAGCTCTTGTTGCGGGTTTATCGACTTAAACGAGATCTTTTACTCGCCCCCTCAAATAAAAATCTAAGCAAGTTAGGTCTGGAGACCTCGGTGACCAAATAAATGAATTTCCAAATTGTGATTTTCATTGATATTATGTGCTTTTGATTTACTAACACATCGCTTGAAAACGAATATAACATTCTCATATAATTGAAGAAATGTAGCACAACTTACTACCGTTTATACAGGGGTCGCATGATTTGTATTTCCATACCTTTCTTACAAAAACAAGTGGCCCAAACGATATTCAGGCTTAGCGCTTGTTACAACATTTAATTAAGCGACTGGCAATTGCTTAGGCTATTCGTCCGATAGGGTGACAGATAGATATAAAAAAAAGATGGAACTTAAACCTAAACTGAATCAGGATCATTGGTTAATTTATAGAGAAGCTATACAAAAGGGGAAGGGTGAATGGTATGGTTATTTTTCCAAAACCCTTAAACTAACTGCCACTGGCGACCGGCTACCAAATTCGACCTTGCACAATTATGCTTTGTATATTTTTTTGTTTCCCTACGTCCTCACGTTTAAGTTCACAAAACGAAAATTTTATTAGAAATATGAAAGCCCCGCAACATGTAGGTAGCCAAGTGGTCCAAGCGGATTTTGGTTCACGTACTACTCTATAAGCTTCGTCAGTACTGAACTGGGAGACCGCCGAGACCTGCGAGCGTTGTATCAACAATGGAACGGCACGCGAGTACCGAAGCAGAAAGACAATGTGACGTCATAGAAGGATAGAAAAGCGAGCGATGGATTTTTATCCGACATTTTATTGGTAGCAACCGAATTTCAATAAGGAATTGTACGGTCATAAGTAATTTGAGGATTCTGAGATTTTTATATAGTATTCATAAAGCTTCAAGTTAGACTTCTTATCAATTAGTTTTTCCATTTAATCCATATTTAATTGTTTACAAGGGCTCAAACTTTGCTTAATATGTGTAATTACCTCATGATTCGTATTTTTTTCAACAAAATTTGGTTGGCATTTCAAAGTTTTTATTCGATGAGAACTCTAAGTTCAACATTAATCTACATGATATATTTTTTTCTTAATTTTCAATACATCCATCACCTCAAAATTATTTGCCAAAAATATTTCGATATTTCCTCAAATCGCTGCCGATAGATTCCTCTTAATGAATTCTTAACAATCTTGAACCTGTCCTAACTGATTGGGCCAGATCCACACTGGATTAAATTATTATTTTTCAATTGTTGATATAAATTGTATATCTTCACCCTACAATGCATTATAACAAATTCTTTTAGTTATAAAGGACATAATTCGTATATCATTTTCTAGGATTTATCATACACGTGTCTTGAGATGCTTAGCTAGGAAATCAAAGTCGCTTAGACAAGCCCAAAAGTCTATGCAACAAGTAAAAAGGGCGATGACCGAGACAAACTCAAACATGATTACGGCACAGGGTTATTAAACACTGAAGAACTTGTACAACTTTAATACCACTCTGTGAAAGGAAATGCCTTCCTACAATTTTATGTAAAATGACGTAAAAGTTTCTTTTTTTAAATAAACTTTTAACATTTTTTTGTACAGTTGTTTCTTTTTTTTATTTATTTTATTTGGAGTGGTCATGATAAATGTTATTAAGATGTGATAGTGATAAGATATTTTGATAATTTATTGAGGTATATACAGGGTGTTTCTTAATTCAGTGGGAAAAAAATGTCCTCTCTAGAGATATCATCACTAAAAGGTGCTGAACAAACATTTAAATGGTGAAATACATAATTTACAAAATGAAAATGTTTACAGCTGGCTAGTATAATCTGGAAAGTCTTGTAATTACAGTTAACAAGGAGCAATTCAAATCGCGGAATATTTCCATACTTACCCTTCGGAAATCCACTTCTCAAAACTAAAGACACTCATAACTCGACTAATAGAAAAAGAAATAGAAATATTTATTCTCATACATAAAGGTCGTCATTACAATTCTAATATATATAAAAAAAATAAACATTTAACACCAACAATTCACAGTTAAAAGTTTCAACATTTTAAATAATGCACATACATATTTTCCAAAATTTATACTTAGGTGACATGTTTAACTTCTTCAAAATACTCGTTAATATTGTATAGACACATATCCTTCAACATACTTTTTATTTTGGTTTTAAATATTTTTGTAGGTAAGTTTTGAATTTCTTCAGAGAGTGCATTAAAGAATCGAATACCTAGACCCTGGTACTTGTTTATTCTTACTCTTGTTGGAACAATTTGATGTTTTCCCCTAATATCATAATTATGTATGTCTGCATGACTTGTGAAGTGATTTCTATTATTTTTCACATAATTTAAATTTCAAAACTTTTCAAAACTAAAAACATTCATAACTCGACTAATATAATAGATAGAACGTTCTAGTCTTCGGAAATCGATTCAGGGGAGAATTTTACATGAATAAGTGGATTCCCAGTCCATTATTTCAAATATTTTCCTCGTCCGGACTAAAAATTACTTTTCCAAGTAGAACCAAAGAATTAGTCTTGTAAATATGTATTGTAATATTGCAGTCTTCATAGTTCTATTATATTCTACATTTATAACGCAAAGCAATAGTTAAATTTTATTCTTATGCTAGAAGAATTCACAGGGTCGTGTCGGAAATAAATAATACAATATTTTCAAAAGATGACTCATGCATATTTAACTCATACCACCATCATATCTGGGACATTTTTTCCAACCCCTATTCCTGGAATTCATCTATAATAAAAAAATCACTTACATAGTTAATAAAAAACAAAATAACTATACAGAGTGCTCTTAAATCCACAGAAAAATTATTTTTCATTTTTATTCCAACAAAATTTCTCATATATTATTTAAAGACTCTTTTCTAATGTTCCCAAATTCAAAAATTTATCATCCTACAAAGCTTCCAACTTAATTTTTTAATTAAATGAAACAGAAATGTTTTTTCCGAGAAAGGGCAGTCACCTCAAACTTTGTCTATTGTTAGAAGATGCTAGATAATTTCTAGGGGTGAGCGCCCTTTCTGATGCTGACATCTGGCATGCCTTCAAAGATTCCGTCACACACCCACGAGGTCAATGAACCATCTTGTTTACAATTGGTTCTGAATATCTAGTTTTTTTGTTGCCTTTAAACTTTTTGACGTTGTAAAAACGCGTGAGGTACAAATCGGGGGTTGGTGTTACTTAACAAATGTGAGATTGAGAAGTCACTACGATCACACCCGGTTTTATTGGGGTGCATTTAAATACAACAATTGTTGAGGGAAAACTGACGAGGTGTTAAAAACACCTTCAAATGGTGGCATGGAATTTTGGAAAGTCGAATAAATACCACAAATCTGTGAGTATTGAATTGAAATTCTGGGAGAGCTTCTAATCAACATGGAAAAAAATACTACAACCTGAAGGGCTCAACGTTTAAGTCAATATTTCTCATGATTGATGAAAAAAATATAATATCTTTCTTTGAGTCTTTGATGATGTCCATTCTTACTAGAAGCACATATTATAAAGAGAACTGATAGGAAAGCTTGACAGAGAATAGTAAGAAGAGAGAGAGATGGGTGGACATACCCATTTAAATGTACATCGTCGTATGTCGACTCCGTTCGGGCTGCTTCGTGAAATTTCTCAACAGGGTTGTCAATTTGCATAATATTTACTCCAATTTACGATCATACGTCAAATACCTATTTTATAAGCATTATTTTGTATAAAAATGTATAAAAATCATACCATAAATATATACTTTTTTTCACAAACCATATTCTTGGCAACCATGCACAATAACGGTGACGGCTTGGCTCAAAACGTCTAAATATGCTCAAAATCACTTGTGCTCAAAATCCATAACGCCATTTTTGTTTGCTTCATTGTTTGAAGATGTTCAATCGGCGATATTAATTGTGTTATTGTGCGTTGTGGTAATATTAACTATAAAAATATAGTGGTATAGACTATTTAGACTTATTTATTCGGAAAAAAAATAATAAAGTTCTTTCGATTTCCAAAGGATGAGAGTATGTAATTCAATATCCCGGCCTATGATATAAGAAATTTTAAAGTTTTTGATAACAACTTTGGTGCTACAAATTATTATCAAAATTCTCCCTTGCATAGGTGTATATTGTATTCCCTTTGATAATAAATAAATTAGAATATTTGTACTTTAAAATTTGGTTGATTATTAATCTATTAATTTATTAATTAATCTACCAAGAGAAATGACTATTTATAACAAATCATAAGAATGTACATATAGATTTTAAATAAATACATAAAAATATATTCGATTACAATTATTGTTTTAATTCATGGCGCAGTTTTAAAAAAGTTTAGTGGAAACTTCCAAAAAAAACTAGATCCGGCACTAGAAATTGTTATTGCCCCCGAATCAACACTGCAATTTGGTAAGAAATTCAGAAAATATTTTAAACTGGCAACATCGCGGCCATAACGAGCTAAAAGTCCAAGGTCATTGAAGACGGAGTTGAAATTCGTTTGATGTTTTACCGGGATTCGTATCTGTTCTCTTTATAATCTGTGCTAGAAGTATATATCGATTTTATAACCAATTTTCATATAAATTTATTATTAATATTAGATAGTATACCTTATTAAATATTAAAATATTCGTTCCCTTTAATATATTCCTCTGATATCTACTTTCCCATTTAAATTTATCGTTTAGATTGCTGATTAGCTACCCTACGTTGGTGCCGATTGTGTCCTACGATTCACACATCCGGAGGGGCAAGAACGCTTAATACTGAATTGATTATATCATGAAAGTGTACAACAAGTAGTTAGTTATACGATTTTATCTATTTTATCTTTTAAAATGTTTGTTTAGTTTGTCTAGGACAAGAAAATAACTATATATTTGAAGGTCGTCACTTGAAGGAATTAATATATATGCTCTTGTAAAAAATCACCATTAGATACTTCTAATGATCACATATTTTTTCCGGCTCTACCTATTTCTTCCAATTTTCCAATGTGGAGCTGATTCCGCAAAATAGTTCCGGCCCTAAAAGGGTGTTTCAATACCCCTCTTTGCTGGTTCATCTACTTTATCTGTATCTGTATCTGTATCTGCATCTGTATCTGTATCTGTAGGGAGTAGGGTAGTAGGTAGTAGGTAGAGTAGGGAGGGTGAGTGTACGCCCACAGCACTTAGGCCACATGTCATCCATTGTACATCCTCTTGAGGTGTTGTCCTCCTAGGTCATCGTCCATCCTGTCCTTTCCAGGAAGGTGGACAGGTAACTAGGAGACATCTCCTTTATATCGGCAGGTGTAGGCCAAGACTCACCGAACACACACTCTCTTATTGACGATAACTCCGGACACTCGCATGACAGTTTCATCTTCCTGTTCACACATCCTGCATAGAGGTGTGTTCACTAGCTACATAGTATGGAGGTGTTTCCTTAGTTGACAGTGGCCAGTCAGAAATCCTACTGTTAAAAGTAGGTTTTTCCTGGTTCCCGGCGCCAGCTTTCCAAGGTCGCCCAGGGTGATCCTAGCAAGACTGCATCCTTTTATTTCATCCCATCTCTTAAGGGATTGATCGTGGGTGTAACGTTTGGCTAGTCCCGCAATTGTCGAAGTCGTTAGGCCGTAGGTGTCACTGAGTCATACAATTTTTAGTTTAAAGAATCGGCAATGCCTTATTAATTATTATTCCAAAAAACTTTTACACTTCCTGTCTTCTACATCAAGTATCAATCTCAATTGAGACACACCGATATAATATAATCACCCCGCATGATTTTATATTTTTTATTCAGTTATAAACCAGCCCTCTGTCCCTTTATATTACCGAAATACATTCTGAATATAAATGGGCTGCCACCCTTAGATGTATTTAATTAATTATAGGAGCAAATCCATAATAAATTGATGGTAATTAAAGAACTGCGGGTCAACATATTTTTGTAGAATAATACAAAACAGTTGGAACATATTAGATTATAAATTCGGTTATTTAGTGCCCCCCAAAGGTTAATTCGGGTCAAATAATATCCCCATTCTAAGTCACATGGACATTACTTTCACAAAAGTACCTATAACATAGCAGTTCAGAAATAACTTTTATTTCATGCCAGCGCAAAATTCATCACTTAATGACCCGTGCGTACATATAATAGAGGAGTTCAGTCTAAGGTCAGTGTGGCCAACAAAAAGTGGTTTTTCTGACAAGAATGACAGTTAATGTCTACCCCTTAAAACATAAGATTTTTGCATGTTTTTTATCATTGCGAACATCTATATTGCTTTATTAAAATAATGAATACACCCCCGAAGCGTAAATCTTGGAATTTAAAATGACTTTTTAGCTGAATACACAGCACATCAGTGGCCAAAAATTCCAGGAACTCTTGGCATGTCAATATTTCATTTCTGTTATCTGTCACTAGTTATGTCAGATGTCAGTGAAAAAAGTAATTAGAAGAATAGAGATAAAATTAACTAGAAATGCTACAAAAATCTAATCGAAAATGGACATACACAATTAAACGAATATCAACAAAAATAAATATAACTGACATTTGACATAACCAGTGACAGAATAACAGAAATTAAATGGTGACATGGCAAGAGTTCCTGGAATTTTTGGCCACCGATGTGCTGGGTATTCAGCTGAAGAGTCATTTTAAATTCCAAGATTTACGCTTCGGGGGTGTATTCATTATTTTAATAAAGCAATATAGATGTTCGTAATGATAAAAAGCATGCAAAAATCTTATGTTTTAAGGGGTAGACATTAACTGTCATTCTTGTCAGAAAAACCACTTTTTGTTGGCCACACTGACCTTAGACTGAACTCCTCTATTCGCAATTCTGTAAGGTTCCGTATCTACTTAGTACCCTTGATACGTAAATAACTATCATTACTAGCGCCACCGGCCTATTAGCGTGGAGACTGAACCTTTCATATAGCTCTCTGCCAATGGCTTTTCTTCGCGTAATCCAAAAAACCGCACATTTGCCAGGCTTTCGCAGTGACATAGGATGTGTTCTGCTGTTTCTTCTTCTAGGTGACAAAACCTGCACATTGCTTCGTTTGTCAATCCTTTCAGCTTTAAATGCCCATTGCCCTGTTAACAGACCCACTACAGCTTTGACAGTTTTCCTATCTTTGGCCATCAGATCTGCGCCACCGGTCAAATGAATGCTTCCATCTCTAGAGTGACATGTGACATGCGAATCACAGATCTACTACAGATAGATAATCATTTTCCAGAACAATCTTACATACATGTAGATGTAATGCAGGAAGATCTAGCATTACCTCTAAGACTAAAAGGATAAAAAGCGCACCGTCTGTTCGTCTGTCAATTTGTCTGTCAATTTGTCCAACGTAATTTTAAATTAAACAATTGTTACGCATAGGAATTACTCATTTTCGGGTTCTCTCTTGACTGTCAAGTCATGTCAAGCTAGGTATTTCCCAAGCCACAAAATACACCAGCCAAACAAGAAACTAAAGCCGGCGTAAATCCTTTGATGTTTTGGGGGCAAAATTTCGTGACCTTCAAACTGACTTTGACAGATAACGGATCAAGTTACACTGAGAAAATTGTTAATAAAATGTAAATTAAATGTTAACTACACGCGAAAAAGTGAAACCAAAGAATCTCAAATGATAATTATTTACTTTTATGACTTGTATCGACTATTGTTATTGTTCAACCCAATTTATGAATTGTTCAAGTTAATTTAACAGCTTAACAAATATTATGAAAAATATTATAAATATAAGTTTTAGCTTCTGTTTTTGGAGTAGGTACCATCCATTATTAAAAATAGTGAGCTATTGTTTAACCAAATGATTCTTATTTTCTTTATTGTTATCGAAATTATATGTGTAAGTATGTATTTATGTAGCACTATATGTAGGATAGGGTAAGTCTAAAAACCAATACAATAAAAATAGATTGTATATTTATAATATCAGTTTACAATAGAAAGAATTTCAGTAAATGATGCTTGTTTTAAAATTTTTATTATTTATATAATCAAAAGTTACACTTCACCAGATTCTGAATTAAATTTTACACCCAGAGAAAATGTACTGATATCTGTGACAACGAAGTTATAAAAAAGAAGCGACAGTAAACTTTTCTCCATAGATATCGAAGTTTTGTTGTGTGTTTCAATTATTATCATCCATCACTTGAATGACAGCCACGAATTGCACAAGTTTTTGGCGCCCTTACTAATAAATGTAATTTTGTAAACAAATTTTATCGTTCAAAACACAAAAAAATATGCAAATAATCAAAAAGCTTACAACAAAGAAAATAAACAATAAAATCACATGTCATTGACAGATAACGGGCTTAAAATGGCGACTGTCAGACATGCGCACTCAGAAAATGAATTGTAAAATAGCACAAGCTTCGTTTGTTCTTGGGATGGTGTATTCTGTGCTTTGGCCATCAGATCTGTGGCCACCTGTCAAATGGATGCTTCCATCTCTAGAGTGACATGTGACAAGCGAATCACATATCTACTACATATAGATAAATAGCCATTTTCGTAATTACTCCTTTTCGGAGTTTCTCTCTCCCTAAGCAGACCGAGCAAGCTGTCCTAATATTAGGTATTTCCTTTTTTGGGTGTAGGTATTTCCTAACTGCAGGTTAGTGAAATTGAGCATCAGAATTTGCCTGACAGACAATGACGCTTTAATGTGACATATTTACGGAATGTCGAAGACAGCTGATTATGTCAAAATAAATACAGTAATGTAATTTTCAAATTAAGGTATCCATACCAGTCTTAACAAAAGGACATTGAAACTTTCCATCCAAAATAATACAGAACATACAGAATATACGAAAACATGTCAGAAGAATTTTACTTTGAATTCGAAGACGTTCTACCAAAAACCGGATGGGGTTTATACTACAAATTCATGATAGGAATGGCTTGTGCTTCCTGTTTCGCCAACGCTTCTGCATTCCTATGTATCCCCATAGCAATTCCTCTATTGACGTGCGAAACTGAAATAACGCAGAACATTTTATACGCCATCTTCATCAGTTTCACAATCGGAAGATTCTTTGGAGGAATCGTTAATTGTTTATGTGACATATTCGGACGAAAAAGGCTTTTAACTCAAAGTTTAATTGTAAATTTTGCTACTACCTTCATGACAGCTTTTGCTTATAATAGTTACATGATTATATTCGCAGTTTTCTTTTTAGGAAGCTCTCTAGAACTTCAAATAACCGTGGTGAAAATCCATCTAGCGGAAATATTACCCAAACAAAAACGTGGTCGGTATCTAGCACTTTGTGATTTCTTTTGGATGATGGGATTTTTACAGGTTTCTCTCGTAGCTTATTATTTGGCAAGTCCAAGCTTCGTAGAACATAGAGTAATTGATATGCGAGTGACTACTTGGAGAATGTTGTTCGCCATATCCGGAGGACTAAATTTAATACTAGCCTGTGCCACAGCTCTTCTAGAAGAAAGTCCCAGATTCTTCCTACACGTTAAAAAAGATTATTTAGCCGTACTTACCTTAAAACAATTCTACGCAATCAACAAATCAAGCTACGGAAACGCTTTCGAAATTAACGAAGATGATGTAATGAATCTTATCCTCGACTACGGACTTTTCTATCACTCAGACAGCACTGGGTGTTTAAGGATAACGTACGATATCCTGACCGTTGTGTGGAAAAGTATTAAAATATTATTTTCGTCCCCTTTCTTAACTGTAACTATACCCATGATAATTTTGAAAACCACCCTTTCCCTTATAAATATAGTTAGTTTAAATATCTTCTTGGCAAAGTTAGTTACAACTGATAGTTTGAGTAGTGGTATCGACATCGTTTACTTGCATCCCTTTAAAAATAATACAATGTGTCCTGGAAGTGGGGGAAATAAAATTTTCTACAATTTTCTCATGATATCTACTAATGTTGTACTTGGACAGCTTTTAATGGTGTGGGTGTTGGATCGTGTAGGACGGAAGATTCCTTTATTTACAGGAATGTTCCTGACAGGTGTGTCTTTTATTATACTGAATGTAGTAGGGGATGGAATGACCAAAATGATCGTCTGTTCGTTCTTGATGTTTTCTTTCAGTATAGCAACCACAGCAGTATCAGTTGTTAACATTGAATCATATCCAACTGCACTACGTGGTACATCTTACGGGGTTATAGGATGTCTTGGTGTCGTTCTTTCACTGTTTATCATTAAATTCTTCCATCTCTACGTAAATTGGTTTTTAATATTAATGGGAATTTTATTTGTAACAATTTCAAATGTCAATTACTTCGTTAAAGATTTGAAGCAACTACCCATGGTGGAGTAGCAAAAGAATATGAGCAAATTGTCAATAAAATTATTTTTGTTCAATTATTGTTTATTTTATTTGTGAAAATAATAACGTGAAGGAAAGAGACCTGGACACAGTTTCTGCTTGCTCCAAGACCAGCGGTGATTTAGGGAGAGTAAAAAGTCTAAATTCCTTAAAGATGAGTTGAGGAATTGGAGATTAGGTTGGAGGAAGGGGGAAGTATCATTACAAAAGGAGATATTACCTACACCAACAGATATTAAATGGAATTGTTATAGTGGGACAATTGCATGGAGTGGTAGAGCTAGTATATTGAGGATGAGAGAAAACCTCTTTAAAATTCAATTACTAGCCTGTATATGCACTACAGGAGCAATAGAAACATGCCCAACGGTAGCCATGGAAGTGATTATCAACCTCACACCACTATCTATCGAAAGTGTTGTAGAAAGAACAAGATACAGACTAAGTAAGTAAATACCTACGGCCTAACGACTTCCCATGCTCAATCCCTTAAGAGATGGGATGGAATCAAAGGATGCAGTCTTGCCAAGATTACCTTTGACGACCTTGGGAAGGTGGCACCGAAGAAGTATTTGGCGAAGACCAGGAAAGGAAAAACCCACGTTTAACAGTAGGATTTCTGACTGGCCACTGTCAACTAAGGAAACATCTCCATACTATGGGGGACACACCTCTATGCAGGATGTGTGAACAGGAAGATGAAACTGTCATGCGAGTGTCCGGAGTTATCGTCAATAAGAGAGTGTGTGTTCGGTAAGTCTTGGCCTACACCTGCCGATATAAAGGAGATGTCTCCTGGTGACCTGTCCACCTTTTTGGGAAGAACAGGATGGACGATGACCTAGGAGGACAACCCCTCGGGAGGATGTACAATGGGTCACATGTGGCCTTAGTGCTGTGAGCCTACACTCACCCTCCCTACAGAAGGCATAAATATAAGCAAGCAACAGAAATTGGAAAAAGCTTAGCAGTAAGATCAATTTATTTACGAATATTTCTATATTGATGCAATTCGTGATTTCGTGCAACAAAATATTCAATTTTTATAAAAAATATATCACTAGTTGTATGAATAGTTAGTTATGGTTTGATTTCTTTCATACCAATAAATTCCTATTAAATTACTATGAATTTGATCTGGGAAGGGGTGAGTTAGGTTTATTTCCGTAATATATTTTGTATTTTTATCCGCGGCAGGAAGAAGCTGGCCGGGCATAGCCAGCGGCATTCATAGAATCAGAAAAGTCCACTTTTAACTCTTTGTCGACGACCGGGTTCAACGTACTCTGGTGGTGTACGAGCCCGCAGAGGCGACCCTCCTTATTGTGGCTAAAATTTCGATTAACGGGATTCCATTTACAGAGAAAGCAGAGGTTTTAGACATCGAAATCACCTACAGGCACAATTCTGTGTGGTTTGTGGTC
>CAJUYG010003477.1:0-21301 GCA_910591675.1 Galerucella calmariensis
TTGTATAAATCAGTTTAGAACTGGAATCCAAATTGTTAAGTTGTTTCTTAATAAAGTTAGTTTTTAAAAACACTTTCTCAGTTAATTAAAAGTTAAGTTATATATACCCCATATCTTGCTCCCGGCATTCCACACTTAACAAAACTACAAAACGATGACACTTTAAATAACTCGGGAAATTGTTGAAGTTCAACTATCGTCCGTTGTTTATCAGTCTACAATGTAAACTGGATGAGTTCTCTAGCACAATATGGCCGACCTTCCAGTGATCTCAATCTGGAATGGTCCAGGGACTTTTTCATTGCATTATGCTTATTTACTAACACCCGTCTAGCTGCAATACCTGGAGGAAACATATTACACAGAAAACTTAGTTGAATTTGTAGCTTCTATTATACTATTCTCCAGTTCAAGAGGCTACACGCCTCCTCTATAAGATGAAACTATAGTTTTTCTCGGACTTAGCAAAACTCACTGAACAACACCAGGTTAAATGAAAGTGAGTTCCCAGTTAATAAGATCACTATCAATAATTCACCTCTCGAATATTATTCTTGTCATATCGAAGACATTCACATTAAAAAACTTCTCATCGTAACGTTTGTAGCATTGGAAATATGATCATGATCAAGCAAAGGATGGAATTAATGTTCTTTCTAATAAAAGCTATAACCGTTTCTACGATATTCCCATCTAAACTAAAAAAAAACAGAAAAGCAATTTCACTTAATCATCTTAATTTGTTACTCCGACGCCCTTCGGCTTCTTTACACAAAATCCTTCCTATAAAAACAAAAGAAGCGTAAGATTAAGGCCAACTATCTCTCCGAATGCCACGTAATCCCATCCCACTTTTGAAATTCTCAAGTTACCTCGTAAACTTATTTTAGAGAAGTGTAGATCGCGCAATTAAGCGCAACTAGCTTCATTACTGCAAGTTATTGTATTCGCATCGTTTATGTGACTACTAATGACTGCTTTAGAGTCTACAATGACAATAAAGATACAAAGTTTTGGAGAGAGGATTAGAGTCGCGTCACGTCTTTGTGTAATATTATCTTTGGCCCTATGTGTATGTGTGTATATACGTACCTATTAGTCAAGGGTGGGTACATTAGATTTTAACAAGAGGAATTTTTTTTTAGAGAAAACCATGATAGTCCAGTAACTGAACACCTGAAAATATCAAGCTCCTGAAAACTTGCTGGAGACTTTACTTCGGGCTCAATTTGTAGGTCATGGCAGGTGTTTTCAAACGAGGAAAACTTAACGCGATTGAGTTTCCGGAAGGAGGGGGAAATGGCCCCCCAAGCCCTGGAAAACGGGCTTCTCGGTAATATCTGGCTAAATATGCGAATTAGAGAATTTTTTTCGGGATGAAAAATGAAGATTGTCTTATTATCTACAAAAGTGGTCCCCATCATTTTCTTCGAAAATTCGATAGTTATCGAGATAATGAGACCTGAAAGTTTCCTCATTTCAGCTGCTGATGCTCTGCTGTAGGAATTCTGCTGTCTATGCATCAACTTGTAAGCAGGCGGACCAATTGTTCCATAACTCGGCAAAAAATTGACATTTTCCGATGATTCAAAGTTCATAACAATGGAAAGACTCGTAACTATCATTCCATGTGACTTGCAGGTCGTCCGTACTTGACAAAAATATTTTAAAAAGCGGTCAAAGTTCTTTTCCACAATCTTTTGAGGCTATATTATTAATTTGTTGATATTCTTTAAAAAAATTGTTTTTTAACCTAATTTTTTTTATAATGGCTCAGAAGGTCAGAAATTTTTTTCAAATATCTTTTTTGCGTTTTGATGTTAAATTGATTTGTTTATTTATTTATTAAAAAAAATCTGGCTTTCATCGGTGTGATCAATTTCCCTGATAGCTGGGAAATGATTGGATTTTATAAAAAAAATCAAAAAATGTAAATAAACAAATCAATTTTTTATCAAAACGCAAGAAAGATATTAAAAAAATCTTTCAGATCATTCAAGACCTCCTAAGGTTCCATTATTAAAAAAAATTAGGATAAAAGACTTTTTTTTCAAAAAAAATATGAACAATTAAATTGATGAAATAATCTCAAATTCTTGTGCAAAAAAACTTTGGCCGCTTTTTTTAAATATTTTTGTCAAGTACGGACGAGCTGAAGTCACATTTCACTATTCGTCCGCCCCCTGCATAGACATCAGAATTCCTACAGGCAGAGCAGCAGCTGAAATGAGGAGACTTTTAAGTCTAATTATCTCGATAACTATCGAAATTTCGAAAAAAATTATGGAGACCATTTTCGTACATAAAAAGACGATCTAGATTTTTTATTGGGAGAAAAGTTCTCTAGTTCGCATATTGAGCCAGATATTATGAAACGTGAAGTATCACAGTCGCCTTTGTTATTCTTCCGGTTGCTTTGCCGTATCGTATAACCAGGGACTTGGTGTCGAATTCGCAAAACTCGTTCTAAGTGGAGGTGGTTACTGTGAATCGAAAACAGCCATCTTTCTTTCCGATCTAAACGGTCGATTAAAACAGACGTGGGCATTTCAACCGCTGTGGGATATATCCGCTAACATCACATAAAATTTCAAAGATCCAGATTATTTTTTCAGTTATAATATTCCTACAGCGGTTGGCTACATAGATTTTTTTTTACAACAAAAAAAAACATATAAAACAAAGTATCTGGAAATTGACATCTATCTTTACACCTATTTTATGGTATCATAATAAAGGATGAGCTTCAAGGCATACCTCCATTGCTGAGGGAAATGAAACGGCCTTCTACCTAATACTTAATACCCAAGAAGGCAGAGAGGCTCTCAAGCTAGTACTTTCTCTAAGATAAGTAACTTTATACCTATGCAAAGAAGTTTTCACCAAGGTCAACCTTTCAAGCTAAAATTATTTTCCTATAATTTGTAAAACTAAAGGGCATCACCCACTAAAATTATTTTCCTACAATTTGTAAACTCAAGGGCTTCACCCACGGACATTGTTACTTTGTTTTATTATAGATTCACATAAATTTTATATTTTTAAATTTAGAAACTGATTAAATTCATATTTATTGTTATTGCTTAACTTGTGGAATTTTATTTCAACTTCCTTCCTACTGAATTTATAGTCACACACTTCTAGATATCATATAGTGAATGCTTAAATAACAGGACAGAACTTTATTCATAGTTCCGGGGTTAACCTATTCTTTTAATGAAAAGTAAAAAAACCACGTGGCGCTCAACTTATTTAACTACCTTTTCTTTTAAGCTACAGTTCTGTTTTTTTTTAAGTTCGGCGAAAACCACCCCTGAGAATCATTTTTGAATACAAATAATATTTTTCAATAAGTTTTAAAGTTACATTTCATTTGACATCCAACAATAGTATGTAACGTTTCAATTAGCGAGAAACCCGTTTTCCAGGGTTTAGGGGGCCATTTCCCCCCCCCCCTCCGTAAACTCAATCGCGTTAAGTTTTTTCTCGTTCAAAAACACCTGCCGTGACCTACAAATTGAGCCCAAAGCCTTCAGGGACTTATCAGGAGCTTTGTCTCTCCATTTACTGGACTATTACTCACGACTGTCTGATGGTCCCAAAACTCCACATGTTTGTGAATTATGTCGCAACTCTCGCAAACCATCTTTTAATAGCTTTTTGTGTAGCAAGAGCAGAAAGTAGTACTTTGGCTGTCGAGTCGAGACTACCAAAGAACTTTCAACTCAAAATACACAAAATTTTTTCTACGATCACACCAAAATAAAATTAATTACCATTGTTTGTACTTAGCAGTTTCCATATTGCAGTTTCGTGTACCTATGTACGTAGGCAACACTTATTACATTAATGTCAGATATTTTCTAGATTTCACTATTTCTCTAATACTGTTGAATGCTTCAACATATTAGAAAATCAACCAGAATATTTCATTCTACAGGTCATATTACAAGATAACGTCTAGCTCTCTTTTATGTCTTGATAAAATTAGGCGTGCGCCAATAATGTCAAATTATGACAGCTCGCGGAAAACATCAACGTACTTTGCAGTTGCTTCTCAAGGCACAAAAGACGACTTTTAATAATGGTCGTAGAAAAACATCTTTCAATTAATGGTCGACAATATAATGTTTAATTTGGATAAAAGCTCAGTGGTACCCTCAAAGATATACTAAGTTCACCAAATATGTCAAGTTATATAACAAATTTCATAAGACACTGGATTACTGTGTATGAAAAATTCTCTTTCACATAGGAAGAAGTCACGTGAAGTTTGTCAACTGTCTTGCGCAGAAGTCAAAATCAGTCTTGTTTATATATGTCACCTCGTAACGCACGTTTCGTGCCATTGACGTTACAAACGAACAATACCAATCGTTATTTAATAGTATATTACATAACAAGAGTTGTAAGCTGCTTATTACATGCGAATAGAAAAGTTGCGAAAAGTACGACAATGCCTGAAGTGGGAAAAATGAATTAATAATCATGAAGTTTATGTATTTTATTGGATAAAAAAGTTTACAATAAATGAAACGTTTTTTTTTACATATTTCAATGACAAACATGGAGTAAAATAAATGTTAGGAATTCAACAACAATGCTGGAAAGTCCAAAGCTGTATGGAAGAATAACTACTTTTGTCACTTTTCATTTAATGAAAAATGTTTTTCATAAAGATAGAGCTTACCGGGTGCACCTCACATTACAGTCTTTCACAATACATATTCTCGACATTGTCTCTTGGAATCAACTACGAATACTAAACACACACACACACAAATGGGCAGAATAGTTTTTAAAAACGAAAACTGGACAAACTGACCATACACGTCATAAAACGTTGGTCCGCAGTTGTCAGGTTAGGATCATAGATAACACGTTAGAATGTCATCGCTGATATATGTGGAGAAATCTACAACTACCTTTTTTTTAATGAAAAAAAAAATACCACTAACGGCATTTCAGTTCTCACTAAACTAGAAATTTTAGCACTGACGAGACTCCCTATGTGGCAGCACCCTCGCGCCTTCAGAGATCCCCTACCCAGCCTGCGTTACTCTACTGATTTGAAGTCGAATGTCAATTTCACAATATATGGCACTGGTTTTGACAACATGTTCGCGCATAGAACTGCAGCTTCAAGTGGGTTCTTCTACGTGAAACCACAGAGTACACCATCTAACAAGAGACGAAAGCTTTGTCGGTTCCTTTGAAGTTGGACTTAAACGGAAATACGTCGAGACTGACAGATATACTACTTGATACCACAGAGTACACCATCTAACTAAGGCAGTGACAACCAAACCACAGAAAACTGAGTAACTGACGGGAACGAACGAACGGTGTGTCGACCATGTGTCGACTTGACATTGACATATATACTAATTAATTCACGCATGTGCACACAAAATTGCGATCACGAAAACGGCTTTCATTCGCCTCTTGTTAGATGGTGTACTCTGTGGTGAAACCCTGTTAGTGACCATAGATGTCAAGAAACGTAAACTGTGCGTGAATGACTAATCAACCGAAAATTGTGAACATGAAGTGCTCAAAATTTTGGAGATGGTATTTATTGAATTTTCGAATTTATTAGAGCAACATGGTCATGATGCGTCGTTATTCAACACGCATTCAAATAATAACTGCTGTGAATACAATTGAGGGTATAACTAGTGCGGAAAGTGATACTTTACCGTGCACTATTGCAGATGGCCGAACGACGCTTAAGCGGAGTTCGGCCAGCAATCCCGTGTGGAAAAGTCACTTAACGCACGTATTAGGTTCACTATTTTCTCTACTAGCATGCGTAAAAAAGCCCAAAAGTTAACAGAAAGAAGCATTCCTCATTGAATACATATCAACAAATTAATTACTATTATTTGACATTCATTTGATGAGGCTTATACCAGGGCCATTGAAAATTATTGGGAAATAAGTTTTCTTTTATTGAAAATTATAGCAGAATTATAATAATGGATATAAGAAGAAGGATAAGGAACTGGAGCGCAGGGTGGAGAGGGAAAAAAGAAGAAAGTGGGAAGAGTTACTGGGGGAGTTGGAAAACAACCCATGGGGGAAGGCGTCTAAGATAGCGGTGAAAAGAATGGATGGAAATAGGAACGTGGTGCTAGAGGAAGATTGGGAGAAAGACATTATAGAGAAATTGTTTACAGGGGTAGAAGGAGGTGTGGAGGGCAGAATTTGAGAAGCCCAGAATACTAGGGAGGTAGGGAAAATGAGAGGGATAAGGTCGGTAAAGAAATGGGAAGTAGAGGAGGGGAGGGAGAAAGGTTAAGGTAAGGAGAGCCCCAGGGATAGATGGCATGAGAGGTGATATGGTGAAGAGGCTGATGGATGACAATGGGGAATACTTTTTGGAACTATTTAACAGGATACCGAGGGAGGAAGAGTTCCCGGAAAAGTGGAAGGTGGCCAGGGTGATCCTTGTGAAGAAGACGGATAGGGATGGGAAGCGGGCGAGTGACTACAGGCCCATCAGCCTGCTGTGTGGATTCGGTAAATTGATGAAGGGATAATAAAGGTGAGAATTGAGAAGGAAGTTGATGGGAATAGGGGTTTTAGGGGAAACCAAAATGGGTTTGTAGAAGGGAAGTCATGCATCTCAGCGCTGGGCAGGGTGATGGACTTGGTACAAAGGGCTAGGCAGGGTAACGGTAGGAATAAGAAATTGGCCCTGCTTGTGTGAGGAACGCGTTAAACAGTGTCAGTAAACGGGAGGTGTTGAGCGCGTTGACAAAGCTTGGAGTAGGGGAGGGGCTAGTTAATCTAGTAGAGGACTACCTGACGGGGCGTGCGATAGTGGACACTAGGGGGAGAAGGTATGGGACGGAGTGCCCCAGGGCTGGTTCTAGGACCGACACTTTGGAAGTGTGTGTTTGATGAAGTTTGTGGGATAGCATGTGAAGAGGGATGTGAGATTACGGTGTATGCGGACGATGTCTGTCTGGTATGTACGGCAAAGGGAGAGGTGGAGATAGAAAGAAAGGCGGAGAGGATGTGTAGGAAGATTGTGGAGAAGATAGAGCGGTGTGGACTGTAAGTGGCTGAGTTTAAGACGGTGGGGCTACTGGTGAAGGGGCGGAGCAAGGCAAGGGAGGTGGGGGTGATGGTGAAGGGAGAGTAAATTCGGATAGAGGAAGTGGTGAAGTATCTGGGGGTGTGGTTGGATAGCTAATTATCCTTCAAAACCCATATGTTGAAGGCTGCACAGAAGGCAAAAGTAAGGGCAGCGTGGCTGGGAAGATTGATGGGTAATGTAAAAGGACCGGGAGAATGGAAAAGGAGGATAATTGGTAGGACGGTAAAGCAGAGTATGCTGTATGGCGCAGACATGTGTGGGGTGAGAAAGCAGTGGTGAATGCGAGGGTTAGACCACTCCTGCGGGTGCAGAGAGGAATACTTCTGAGGGTGGTGCAGGCGTACAGGACAGTGGGTGGATTGGCAGCAGCAGTGCTGTCACAGTCCTATCCATTGGATTTGATGGCCAGAGCCAGACAGAAACGCTGGAGAGGTGCGAGCAGAGAGGAAGTACAGGAATGGATGAATGAGGAAATGGAGAGAAGGTGGGATGAGTATGAGGGCGCGCTAAAAGGAGCGATTGGGAGCAGGAGAAATTGGGTGGACCGGAAAATTTGGAGAGGTGAACTACTTCTTGACGCAGGTGCTCACAGGGCATGGGTCGAGAGTGGGTTACCTCCACAAGATTGGGAAAAGATAAACTGAAGTGTGCGAGAGATGTGTAGTGGAGGATGATGTGGGACATGTGTTTAGATGTTGGAAGAATGAGGAAGATTTGAAGAAATTAGAAAATAAACTGGGAGAAGCGGTGTATTGGGGAAATATGGTGGAGATTATGTTGAGGGGCGAGAAGGAATGGATGGAGATAAGTGGCGTGGAGATAAGAGAGCATGATTAGGGTGAGAAGAACTCGCTATGACATGAGAGAGGTTGGAGTGATAGAAGGAAAAACATGATGGAGAGTGTGTGAGGGACCGCCGCCCGTCTTGACGTATGCTAGGAATCCTTGGAATCGCGGAAGTAACGGCGAGTTTGAGGTGGGTTTGGTTGATAGGCATCTCCGTGGGGATGAGTCCAACACTGTCTGGGTACTGGTTGAGGACCCAGTTGAACATGAGTTTCCCATCTCGGCCCGAAAAAAAAGGCAGCGGGACCTGTTCTTCTAAATTTCCAGATAAAGCTGCTTTCAAGCGACAAATTGGCAACAAAAGATGGCGTCAAGCTCGTTTGAACAAGTAATTCTAGTCTCGAGATAAAGTGAGAGGCTGCCGTAACTGGATATCGCAATAGCGAGAATAGTTCTCACTGACAGAGGTTGTTTCGAGATGTTTCATGCAAGGACATCTTGAAGCAAAAAATTTAACTCAACTCAACTTAAGTTAACTATTTTCGCCTCCTGTCAAATGAAGCATAGACAAACTCGTACCCGAATCCTACTGAATAAACTCCCATATTTTAGTTTAATCTGAGATTATTCACTATTTTAATCCACCTCAAAATATAGGTGTTGCGTTGTTACTGAAAACACGAACATTATCACACCCTAGTAGCGAGAGAATTTAATTATAATGCACGTTAATCCGGCTTAATTCACCACGTTATACAAAGCGAAGAACCGCATACAAATCTTCGTGTTTTCTTTTCTAAATAAAGCAAACTATTGCGGAAAAAGCCAATAGGTATGGCAAGTGTGTGGCTTGAAATTAATACAGATTGATCTGTATCAAGAACAAGAGTATTCAAATTTGCATAGGTTTTGATGACTTTCGATTTTCTAGATTAAAATTGAACTAAGTACATCAGTGGCTATCATCAAGGCCCACAAATGTTACGGGGAATAACATTCCTGTAGCTGTTTTGAGATTGAGCAAACATACATTTTACTCCTAATACTCACACTCCCTACTATGGAATTGCACTTATATGACGTGATGAGCCCGTATATTAAATAGTGCAGAAACAATTTATTTGTGATGCCCAATAATTTGAATAAACGGAGACGTGAGACGGGGTATCGATATTGAGAAATAGTATATTCTTCAACAAGTGGAGAATGATGGCTATTAATCACGCGGATGAAGTTTCCTAAACGAGCGAGTGCAGCGAGTGAGTCCTGGAATCATCCAAGTGAATAATAGCCATTCCACACTGGTGGAAGACTATACTTTCTCCACGAATAAAAAACAACGTCGTCCGCGCCAGATTCAACCATTTCTACCACTAGGCTATAGAGCATATTTGTTCATGAAAATGTAAAAAGCAAATATATTATACGTGAATCATATTTTTCATCGAAGTCCTCACATTTTTTATAAATGAAACTAATTTCGTACATATTGAATCTTCACTATCGCTACTTTTGTCCATTTTTCTCTCTTTATAATACGTAAAATTATGATTATAAATGTAATTATTTTCACCATTCAAACGACGCACTGTCAGAAGCGATTTGCGTTATTATGTATTTGAAGTTTTAAAAGAGACAATTTGATTTATCCATTTTAATTCAGCCTAGCGTAAATTCTGATAATAATAGAATGTGATTGGCTGATGAAAGCCAATTCTTTCCCATTATTCACTGGTGTAAAGAATTTATATCCTTACGCAGCTGAATATGTAAAAATAATTTTTGGAACTTTAGTTCTTCACGTCAGGTTATGTTTGAGCGACCGGGGGTCGCGACGCGAAAGATCTGACCGTTACGTTACATTACGTTACGTTATATTACGTTGCTTCGTTATGTGCCTTACTTGCGTGCGTGTGCTTTCTCCTGAGTCTCTCTCTCGTTTACGAAGCAGCAATTCATATGCTTCGGTCGGGAATCGAACCCGGGCCGCCCGCGTGGAAGGCGAGCATTCTACCACTGAATCACCGATGCTATATTAAAATTCTATGCAAAGCTGGTATTTGCAGTGCTGGTGATCTACTTGAATTTGTTCGGATAAATTTTTACTATTATTTCCATAATTTTTTTTGTGCGATTGATCTTTTTTGTTTATTTACAGCATTGGTTGTCAGGACGGTAGGTTGTGATTACTGGGGTTTCTAAGTTTAACACGTCGGTAAGTGATTTACTTACCGTTCAGACGTCGAAAAGTAATAAAGAATTTCACCAAAATGCAAAATATATTTTAAACTGATCGAGAAGTATAAATGTCACTTTTGACATTTCGTTTATTTCGAAGAAATTTGAATTATTTTATTCGGAATCTATTTCAATACCATCGCGCAAAAAATGGTATAAGTATCTCGAAAGTTAAGGGTTATTACAACGTTTTCATGTGGATTCCTCTCGTAAAATTGGACAAAATGATATGAGGATCAAGGGGTCTAGCACATTTACTTTTCGAAATACAGGGTGTTGAAATTTTGAAAACTTGAATGTTTTAATTCGATAACTTTAAAATGGATGGATAAATTGATTTGACATTTGGCAGGTTGTTTTTAAATGTAAAAGGGCATATTCTGATAGAAATAGTAGTTTGTGCAACTAGTGTGGATATGATAGCCATATCGCACGAGGACGAAGTAGGCGGAGTGCTCAATCGTTCAAGTGCGATATGGACAATCCACACGAGTCGAACAGCATATTTTTTCTACGACCCACTTAAGAAAAAATCTAGAAATTAAAAATTTCTATAAACTGTAATATAACTTCAAACTGAAAATTTAACAATTCAATTTTATGTCTTCACTAATTTTTTGTGATAAACGTACAGTTCTTAAATGTACAATTTGTACAATGCTACGGCTTCCCTTTTTAAATATACGATGCTGTTATAAGTAGATGTTGCCAGTCGGACTCCCTCATGAAGGGTACCGTACCATTATCTATAATAATGAATATTCTGCTAAATATTTCAAACGTCTACCTGTTGTCGTTATTAATATCAAGCAGAATAATTATTTAAAAATGAAATTAACAATAAAAAAATCTTCGCGGGGAATCGAACCCGGGTCTACCGCGTGAGAGTCTGGTTTGGTTACAACTCGCCCACCGAGGAATATGCAAATTGTTTATCTATAACGTCAGATGAATTACATACTTTTTGCTTCAAAGGAACTAAAGTTTCTACCGTGTGTCCCGCGACACGTTCTACCTTATTTCTCCGATCGTGGGAAAAGTGACACTGCAAAGCTCAACATTCCAGAATAGTGGGCAGTTGTTGAGCAATTGGAAAATAACAGTGCAGTAATATTATTTTTCTGCACCCACATGTATATTATCTATTTCCTGCACAGTTTAGAGAATGGAAATGTAGGCCATATCGGTTAACTGAACGTACATGATTTCATATACATCCTAGAACGTATATGAAATCCACCAATCAGCATTGGCGTTTAGTACTCGTCACTCATCTTTTTTTTTTCAATTTAAAGAAACGTCAAAATAACTTGTCAAAAAAAGTCATCCCAGAAGCACTGGATCAAGAATATTTATTTATAAAAATAAATTTGAATAAAATAAACCTTAAAAATTAATAACAAATACTAAAAACAGAATAACATGGGTATTTAAGGGACTACCGATGGACGTCAATTCTTATGAAAGTATGTAATACTTCTGAGGTGTGCTTACAATGAATCTCGGTAGCCGAGTGATTAACCTACCAGACTCTCACGCGGTAGACCCGGGTTCGATTCCGCGTGAAGAATTTTTTTTTCATTTGTTAATTTCATTTTTAAATAATTATTCCGCTCAATATTGATAACTTCAACAGGCAGACGCTTGAAATATTTAGCAGAATATTCATTATTATAAATAAAGGTACGGTACCCTTCTTGCGGGAGTCCGGCTGGCAACATCTATTTATAACAGCATCGCATAATAAAAAGGGAAAGCGTAATGTTATACAAATTGTACATTTAAGAACTGTACGTTTATCACAAAAAATTAGTGAAGACATAAAATTGAATTGGTACGATTATGAATAAAATTGTTGAAAATTTTTATTCAAATGTTTATTTTCTAGATTTTTTCTTGAATGGGCCGTAGAAAAAATATACTGTTCGACTAGTTGCACAATATTAGTTTGTGCAACTAGTGTGGATATGATGGCCATATCGCACGAGGACGAAGTTCGAGTGTGATATCGACAATCCACACTAGTCGAACAGTATATTTTTTTTATGACCCATTCAAGAAAAAATCTAGAAAATAAACATTTGAATAAACTGTAAAATAAATATAACTTTAAATTAAAAATGTTCAACAATTTTATTCATAATCGTACCAGGGTTACCTTTTTTTGAAACACTTTATATAAAGATAAATGTGCTTGATAAATCGGTTACTCCATTTTGTGCTAATACTACACTGAAGTGGACTCAACAGACTTTTTATGGCCATGAAAGAAATACGAATTCTCAAAAGACTGCTGGAATTAATATCAATCTTTGTCAAAGAAGTATTTCAGCATTTTCGTAACTTAGTTTCTTATAAATTCAGCCGCTACTTCTAATATTCCGAAGAGGAATGTAGACAACACTCACTTTTGTGGGTTTATTTACTTAATTTGAAAAGGAAAACAGTATTACGAAAAGCTTTTGTACATTTCTGTTATTATGAACGTAAACAATATTCCTGACTTACACAGAAGAAAACAACAGATGTCTCTGATAAGTTACTATTCATATTCTCAATACGAATGTATCAAGAGTAAAGTTGATAACAAACAAAAACAAGATAATGGTGTCCGTATAATAATAATAGATTATAATTTCTAAGTACTTATTTGAATAATGCCTTTTTACATGAATAAATGATTTAGTATGGATACTTTCAGTAAGTTAGAAGTGTTGTTTCATTCCAATCTTACCTCCATAGTAGAAAATTTATGGTGCACATTCCATAAATCTAGGCTCCATTCGAGGTCCTTTTTTTGTTATTTTTTAACGATATCACAGAATATTTATTATATTGGTTGATTAAAAACTTCGTGTAATGTTATTATCGGTCACTAGCAGAACTAGAGTTTTCGTTCCAATCAAATGTTTCCATTTGCCCTAGTAACATTTGTCACATATTATCTGAATTTGGAAGTTTCATTGTGTTTTCCAGCTATGTGTATAGCGAGTTTTATTGGAGAGAACCAATGTCATAAATGAAACAGCAAAAAGTTTATTGGATAGACAAGGGACTCTTATAGCACATAGCTCACATCGTAGCTAGCATCAAATTGCCCAAAAAACTATTCTTATAGGAAGACTGGAGTAGTTTCATCGCACCAGAAACAGCAATTGGTGGCAAGAAGACTTTCAGACTCCCAGTGGTAGATTCATTCGAAGGCTTATACACTGTGGGCCGAAATAAAGGCGTACATTTTTTAATTGGATATATTTTCACAACCTCACACACTGTTTAGTAACTTTAAAACTTAGAGAAAAATAGTATGAATGTGGCCACCTAACAACCCAGAATTAAATACGGTTGATTATTCAATTTGGGGAATTCTCGAACCAAATTTGTATGAGGGACAACAATTTGAAACAATCGAGCAGCTCAAAGAAAGAATGCAGTTTGCTTGGAACAATTTTGAACAGGGTGCAATAAATGGGGCTATCAATTTATGGCGCAGACGACTTCAAGAAGTGGTAAACAATAATGGTGGCCACATACATAAACAGAAAAGAAAATCGAGAAACCTAACCTGCGGTTTATGCCGTTTATATTGTGCTTTGACAATAAATAAATCTAAGGTGGTCTTATGTTGATTCTCTTGGTGGTGATTAGCAAATGCTTTGGAAACGTGATGAAATGATGCCAGTTGCCTTTGCAGCATTCGTCTTCCTCAACTAGTGACACGAGAACATATATTAACAGGCATTAGGTAACCTCAGACTATTTTATTTTGCATTTCCTTGAATTTATGGTTAGTATCAACAAAGCTGACGCGCCTATTTGCCAATTTGATTTCAAAAATCAGCAGTGATTGTGATGTTCAAAGGGAATCAAGTGTTAGTACTTCCTATGTATTTTAAATATTTGTGAATTATTCTTCAAAAATTTCACAATTGGAGGCGGTCATACAGAGACTATCCCAAATCAGTTTGTTTTTGAGTTTAGTGTGTGAAACGGAAGAAATTGGTTTATGGTAATCAGGAGTAAGAATGGTTATAATAGTATTTGAAATATCAAATGAGAAAATGGGAACTAAGCGAGGAAAAATTTTTCTTCAGCTTGCCAACCAAATTAAGAAGATAGTAATCTCAAAAAAATCCCGGGACGTGAGAAAATGAAGAGAATTTTGAGTTTATGAGAAAACAGTGGAAGATTTTTCCATGGCAGCAACATGAGAGATGTATTGAATATCCATAAATGTTGTTTTTATTAGTGTATTTTATAATGAAGTCAAAATTTAGTTTAACAAATTGGAAAAAAAGCTGTAAATAGCATACAAGACAACGTATTTATTATGAAACAGGCATTTAGGAGAATACGTAAAAAATTGAAAAAAGTTATATTAGAAAAAAAGTGTAGATAATAAAACAATAAGAATGGTACAAAAAATACGTGATAATAATCTAAATACTGTAATCAGCCATAATAGAGAATCAGAAACGTTCACAACTCAAAGTGGACTTAGACAAGGCGAAGAATTATCTCTCTCCATCGTGCTTTTGGATGGAATAATAAAGCGAACAAATAATAAATGATGTAGAAAATATATGGTAAGGCAGTTTCTAGGCAAAGAATTCAAATAACAGATGAAGCATATAAAATGAAGGATGGTATAAGAATAATGACAAATAAGACTAAAACTCTTGATTAGCGATAGAGCAAATATAAAAATATGTATCAAATATCAAAGTATAGAGCAAGTAGAATGGTTTCAGTATCTTTGAGTAGAGTTAGATCAAGGCGGATCTTAGGAAGGCTAAATAAATAATCAAGAGGTAAGTGAGCTATATTATTAGGTGGATAAAAACTTTATTGGTGATAAGGAGATCTCAAGAACAACTGAATTGAATGTCTTCATATAATCTTATCTCATATACTCGATAAAACACAAAAGAGTGGCATACAAGCGGCTGAAATGAAGTATCCAACGCGAATAAGAGGTGTTACAAAAAAAGATAGAATTGTATTAACAATAATAAGAGAACTGGAAATACAGTACTTTGAAGTATATTAAGGAAAAACAACTGTGCTGGTGAGGACATTCGCAGTGTATGGAGACTAAACTAACTAAGAAAATGTGGGAAGCAAAAATTTTAATGCATAAAGGCAAATATTACAGCGGAATGGAAAAATTTGGATGAAAGCCACTGCAATAAGAAGTTGGAGAAATTCATGAAAGATTCAAAATATTACTCTATACTACAATGTGGTAGAATACATATAATTAATCTTCGAACCAAAGAGGTCACATAACAACAATAAGTGGATCTCGGCAAAAATCCTTTGATATTGAATATACAAAAATAACTTGAAGGTAACAGCTTACTCTGGTATATACTGAGAATTATAATAAATGCCCATAGCTTCACCCAAATCCCACTTAAATGTTTTTTAGCATACAGTTGTGTTTTATCAATGTAATATATAGGTATTTTCCCATCAGTAGATATTTTTGACAAATATACACATGAAGTAAAGCAACCGATATTTTAATTTGGGTTGGTAAAGATCATAAGAAAGAGGCCCACATGTGATGGTATAGTTGAAATAATACCCTTCTTGGTGTGCGTCATCGATTGTTAATCTCCTTCTATCACATTAAGTAGGAAGGAATGGAAAAAAAGGCAGGTCTGTGATTAATCCTAATAATAATATCACAATAATGAACCGTTTGAATGTTTTACAAACGTTAACCCTAATCTTTGACTTACAAAAATTTGATTGGTTGATGTTTAGATTACGCGCCAGCGCAACCTATCAATCGCGAGGTTAAAATATAGTCAAAGATAAGGGTTGCAGTTTGTAATACATTTAAACGGTTCATTTTTGTGATATTTTGATTAGGATTAATCACAGACCTGCCTTTTTTCCATTTCTTCCTACGTAATGTGTAAGAAAGACATTAACAATCGATGACGCACACCAAGAAGGGTATTATTTCAACCATATGACATGTGACGACTAATTTGAACTAATATAAGGGCTATTATTCCGTTGTCGAATTGTATAGTACAAATTAAATTCATTCAAGTGAGTTTATAATAATTTCGCTTCACCATAATCAAAATTTAAGTATTTTACTAGCGAATTCAATTCCACTGATATTTGTAACTACCCAACAGAAGAAATGAAAACTTCACCCCAAATAATTAATTTTATAAAAAGTTTCCATAATAAGAACATCCCACAGACACGTTCATTAGGAGCTTAGTAAAGCTGTTTTTAGCCCGGTGTTCCCCACACAAACACGACAATATTACATCCACTAACCCTCATTTTAAAAACATGACGTCAATTTCCGTTTCCATAATTTTCGTTGAGACTGTGGAAGTGCCTGGAATGACATTCTAACCCACAGGTCGGATTTATCAGCACCGCAAATATTGAACATGCCGACAAAATCCGCGACGACGGATACTTATCATGAATATAGTATAGTGGATATATTCGGAAAACGAGGAGGGGAAAAAGTTTTTGCGTTTCAGAGTTGATTTTTATACGAAAAGGAAAAATCCCGATTAAATTCGATAACAAATGAGCAAGAAACTAATGATTGTGATATTCAAGTATTTGTATGAGAAACATTGAACACTTATAGGTTATTAAGTGTATGCGTTTGAGGATACATGCTAAGATCACAGTATAGGAACGAACCAGTATGTTATCTCGTTACGTTACACTGCCGAGCTCTCTGTGACCTACAACGTCGTTCGGATGAGTATCTCATCCGGCTGCCAGTGCTGTGCTGAGATCCAACTAAAGTGCCAGTGGTGAATTTGCGAATCGAATTATTTATTACAGCTTATATTTTCACGGGTTTTCGGTATTATTTTTATAGCATTAAGCATTTTTTTGCAATGGATGAAGGAGGAATCTACTTGCGACTCTATCAGTAACCAAAAACGAATATTTCACATAATTCAGTTAGGCCCCTTTCACACATTCAGGGTGTTTGTCCGTCCGAGTTTGCGCCCGTCAGCCGGACAAGTAGCAATACACAGTTCAGCATTATGTTCTTTCACACTTTCCGGACACAGGTGAATCACCGTCCGGGCATTCAAAACGCCCGGATGTACCCGCTAGAACTCACGGAGCTCGGAAGGGCAATCTCCCGGACTATGCCCTAGCGGATCACATTGTGCTACGAATGCGTTTACATGATCCGGATGTTTAATCTTCCGATTGGTCTATACTTGTCTATACTAGTTTGCAGGCCAGTAGCGCTTAGTCTGTTGTCGATAAGACCGTATGTGTACTATGCAGTGTAGCTACGAGCATTTGATCATGTCGAAAGGAGTAGAGAAATAGATTCTTAAATCCTGATTAGTTTAGTTCAGGATAAAACATAAATCTGGAACAAAGCTGCCGTGGATCTGCTTTCTAGCAAAGGGTGAACCCAAATTTGCCTATTACGTTGTTTTTCCGCCGATGTTTGCATAAAGCGAACAAAATCTTTTTGCGTCTACTGCCGATCACAATCAGCGGTAAACTGAAGTATCTAGCACCAAGTGGTCCGGATTTTCGCAGACTCCCGTATAAAGAGAGATCCAGGGTGACGGATAAATATCCTGACCGTGTGAAAGAGGCCTTAGTGGTTAGTATTCACACCTCCTACCAAGTATGACAAGGATGCATCTAATAGTTTCAAAATACTAGTCACAAATAGTTTCTGAACTTTGAAATAAAGCACCCTGTAACAAAAATAAGTAACATTTCATTTAAATATTTCCTTTCTTGATGTTATGTATATCCATGACTGAAACACGAATGATAAACATAAAATATTCCACAAGCAAGAACGACTTTATTGTGTGAAATAAGCTGAAAATTGCTGACGCGTCTTGGCGCAAGCTTTTGCTACATTACATCCAAAACTGTCTTGAACTATATCACTGTGAAGTTTTTTTCACAAAAACTTTCGAGCACATGGCGTATTCACATGTCTGAAAATTTCTTGTCACTAGAAAGTTTGAATTTCATGCATTATACATTAATATACACTTGACAGTATAATTAGGTTGAAATTTATTATATTATTTTGTAGCATAACGCTACGGAGCTGCTTCTAGCTCCTTTTGATAGACTTGTTTCAATTGAATATTCTAAGTTGAATTATATTGTACATTAATGAGTTGATTGAATTTGGTTGTAACAATTATACAAAGTGTGAAATTTTGGCTCTTCAATGGCAAGAGCCCTTGGATCGAGAGTATACAGGGTGTATTAATGGCAAAACAAAGAATATTAAACGTCTCTGAAGTTTTCCATATTGTTAGCGGACATATTTTCAAATCAATTTTTCAAAAAATATTGAATTCCGTTTCCATATACTATCAAATAAACACAGCAATGCTCACACTTCTTTACTGTGAAGCTTGAAACGCACCAGATTCTGCTGCGCTACATGAAAACATGAAGCAACTATCTTTCTGATATTTACGTACCAGTCGAATGTTACCTTGCATAAATCTTTGCCTACAATACAGTGGTACGTCTTCCCAATGAGCAGAAACTTATTGTGTCTTTCCGAGATAATTGAGGCATTCCATACTGAAAACTCACTCCGTATGTACATGTAGTTACCCTCACATCCATTCTGTACAAATTCATTGGTACAGAGATAAGGGAAAATAAATTGAAGTTCAAAAAAACCTTAATCGCGGTGATTGAACTGAAAAGTGAAAAATAAGTCTCCATTCAAGAATAAAACGATTAACAAGAGAATAAACATGAGAGAATAATATGTCATTGTGGTAGACCACAAATAATTTAATAAATTCCGGAAAACAATGAACCACATAAACAAATCATTTGGGGAGTATGGCATTTGTTATTGTTTTAAAAGGCACTCAAAATCCCCTAAAAAAAGAAGAATAAGCGATCCGGAACTAAATCGAGCTTCGAATTCTTCGGAATTCTAGGGTAACGCAATTTATGTGTGTTATATCACATGTTTTTCAAACAACTCAACCTACATAAAGAACATTTAATTTTCATTAGATCGGTAATACTAGAGATTTGAAGCTTTTTCTTCTTTCATTTTATAAGTATAGGTACTTTCAATGTACTGTGAAATGTTTTTTCTTCAACGCTCACTACAGCATTGCCTCATATATATGTTAAAAGTGACTTTACATTTTAGTTTTTTATGGAACACACTAATTACCTCACGCCTTCAGTGGAGTAATCTAAGAAAAGTGCTTACTGCAACTACAGCATATTATATTATATTATATTTCCTTATCTATGAACACTTATTTCAGTAATTAACAATCTCGTCAGATTCTTTTTGTTTCTCATACAGTTAAGACCATAATTTAATAAAATCATTTGTAGAATTTAATAATTTGTAAAAATAAATCTTTTTAAAAAACGACTTCGGCATTCTCGATAAGTTATTTCACTATTTCTTTATAGCTCTCCACTATAGGTATTAGTTTTCTAATAGAATCGATAATTGTTTCGATATATCATTTTATATCATCATCACATTTTATTTTCTACTTTGAAAGCGTCATGTCGAATACTACAGTTGAAATATAATATATCTCCAAATTTCTTTGACTACGTGAGAGTTACCTGTTTTAATAAGAGGCACCCGATTATGAGAGCTTCATTCGAAAGAGTACGTTTCGACATTACTTTGCGTTTCTGTTTAACATATGTAAAAGTAAAAGGATAACTAGTCTACTTATAAAAGTTTCCTTCCTGACAACAGCGCCAAATTTCTGTCATTGGCTCTAGCCTACCACAGTCCACCACAGGAATTCAAATTTCAATATTTTTTTCATTTTTATTTGAAATCGTAGAGTGGCGTTATTAGTTGCAAAAACTTAGTTGAGACCCAATACATCTTGTAACATTTCTATTGAAATTCGTGAAACTAGCCCATTATTATTGATATCAAGCATCCCACGTCACTATCATAGTTACTTTACTTTTTTTGTTAATTATTTTATTTTTGAAAGAACAATTATATATTACTTTTGAGTTCGATTAGCAATGAAGCGTGTTTCTTAAACAATATTTCATCTCTCACTTTTCTGTTTGATCTAAAATGTTTTTTGAGAAGTTCTACCAGAGTCTCGTGGTCGTTTCATAAATATCTCGTCTCCAATCAGTTGATTGTCCCTTAATGATCTTTCAAGAGCATCCTTCCAAGATTTGTTTTAGCTATTCACAGTGTTGTCTCCATAAGTATATCTCCCAACCTTGTTATACGACGTGGGAGTCTTCCTCCATTCGGTCCACTATCCATTTCCGTGCTGGAGCAATAACGATTGAATGAATCCACAAAAGCTCCTTTGAATTGCCACTAGGTCTAGAAACACGTTATTTGTCAACGTTGATGGTCCATTTTCTGGTCTATTTTCATTAAGTTTTTTTACAATTATAAGCTTAAGTACCTATGGAAGCAAATACAAGCTCACGATAGTTTGTCTCAAATTAATTGTTTAAAATTCAATTTCCAGCAATAAATCGAAGGTAATGCCCAACTTCGATATATTGAGTTTTCGGTCGACTTAATTTTAAATATTACACACGTTATGGCTAAAGTGGCATATGAATGTTAGACACTCTCGAATTCTACCACGCGTAACATCATTTATTGCATATGGGAAATTATGGCCTCAGGATTGATGTGCTACCGTTTTGTGTATATATGCTTGTCGCACTAATTTATGGAAATGACTTGACTACGTCAATACTTTCCAGGACATTAACTGACATAATGTAGCAAAGTTGAAATTGGCAATTGGGTTGATAATTCATATTGAAAAATGGGTGGAATTATTCTGCACTTTTTTGTATTCTAAAAACCTATTTTTCTCCATTAATTCGTAGCGTAGTGTAAGAGGTTAGGATATTGGCAAGGAGTTGAAGAATGCCCTGAACAGAGCAGTTGTTGTTGTAGTTCTTACTATCTTACTATCTTAAGAGATTGCATTCATAGAGATAAAGCAAGTTATCTCGAAATTTCAGAGAAGTCTTCCAAAATAAGCGAAAAGCACTATCCTAATGAAACCGTTCCAGGACAATGCACTTCACTGGATCCAATTTCTAGTAAACTATAGTGCTGTTGAAATGTCCCACTAAACATGATACATAACAAAAATATTTTCCAGAGATAACTTT